>OY744526.1:116350696-116455696 GCA_963556195.1 Sepiola atlantica
GATTACTGTTCTCAAGGGTTGATGAGATAGAATGATTGTGAGTTGAAAGATGAATAATATTATGAGAGGACTGAAAATGATTAGTGGAATGAGCTAAGTTTGATTATTTATTTTATTCACCTTTCCAGGAGGTTAGACACAAGGTCAGGTGTTAAGTTTAGAAGCCAGTGCAATAGTATTAGCGCACTATGGCCTACAAAAATGCCTGCGCAGCCCAGTCACCATTATCCGGCAGAGGCGCCTCAGGCGAATGGCGATAAACTAACCCCTTCTCTTAGAAAAGGTAAAGCCTGGAAGGGTGGATCTCGTAAAACTGAACACGGCCACACTTCAGTCTGACTGCCACAAAGTCAACGTCGGATTGGTTGTCGAGAACGTATCGCCGTGGGGACGGTTTATGACAAGTATTTGTTGGTATTTGATTTGAAGACGACCATGTTGTAGTCTGCACGGAAGCAGTCCTGTGCTAATGTGTTCCAATGTCGCGCTTTCAATGCATTTGCGGCGTGAGAGAGAGTGTGTTAGTTTTTTAGGAGAGTGCAGTCTTAAAGGTTTAGATTGTGGGAGACAGTGTTTCTGTGTATCACTAGAGCGTTAGTGGAAACATCGTGTTTGAGGTCCCGCTTGTGTTCGTAAATGTTTGGAAAGAAGTCCTTGCTCATTGAAATTCCACCTGGCGCTAGGCACATAGTCGAAAAATCAAGAGGAAAAAAGGTAGACCATGTTTACTATTCTTCGTAAAGAAACCAATATTATAAATGTTTTGTAATCGCAAAACAGAATTTTTTAAAATCCAATTTTAATGACATTTAAGGAATACAGGCTTTAAAATTTAATATCAGAGCAATTTTCAAACAACTAGAAGTTTTGGTCAGATCAACGCCCATGCGCAGTAACGTTGTATTTTTTTTTGTTGTTGCTGTTGTTAATATGCTGCTCTTATTAAAAGTGACTCTATATAACTTTTTATGACAACATGACAAGTAAAAGGTAAGTCAATAAATAAAACTAAGGAGACCTCCAGAGTGCGCTGTTGAAACTATCTATTTTACTCCCAGGTAGGGTTGGGCTAACCTCCGTCAGTGTTGGGCTCGAAGACAGGTAGCACCGACTCTAACTTAAACAACATGCACGAAGCACACGGATACACACACAGACTGGGATAGATAGATAGATAGATAGATAGATAGATAGATAGATAGATAGATAGATATGCACAACACATATTAGATAAAAATTGATGTTAGGTTGTGCAAGTGGATTTTTCGTCATAAAGACTGTTCTAGTAGTTATACAAGACTGGCACAAGGACATCACAAATAGGGAACACCATTTTATGAGGAAACGCCTTACATTTTGTTTTGCATTACATTTTGTATAAATGTTGTGATGCGTGAAACGTGTACTTGATCAGCTGATCAACTGGCAATGAAAAACGAATCTACTTACCTAATGTGGCCCCACCCCCACTACATCTCTTCACATAGGGACACCCCTTCCCCGCCCACGAACTAAGCACCTACTCCCAATTGAAGACCCAATCGTCGAGGTGCGAATCCAACTATTTTCAGTTTCGATGTGAACTTTGTCTTCCGCCTCCACCCATTCTCTTCACTTTTTTAGACGTTTCTTCTCCTTCTCCCTTCCTTTCTCTCTCCCTCTCCCTCTCTCTCTCTTTCTCTCTCTCTCTCTCTCTCTCTATATATATATATATATATATATATATATATATATATATTCTTATTCATCTATCTTACACACACATACGCACGCACACATTTTATTTTGTGTTTCGCTTGACAATTGCGTTTTTTCACATCACAAATTTGCTTTAAATTCTTTTGCCCCGCTGCATCTCTCTCTCTCTCTCTCTATCTCTCTCTCTCCCCCTCTCTCTCTCTCTCTCTTTCTATCTCTCTGTCACACACACACACCCTTTAGACAGTTTTATAGGACCAGCCCTATTTTTTTGCAGACCAGCCTGGCGACTATAAAAACTGGCGACTATAGGTTGCGATTAAGCATACACCAAACAATCCCAATCTGCATTGCCATCGTCTCTTTTCGTCGACTGCAACAACTTTTCGCCGAAAACCAACAAACATTCCAAGACTCGTAAGTTATTTCATTTCTCAGATTTTTCAGGGTTTTTTTATTTTTCGCAATTCACAACAGTTTTAGTTTATTTTTTTATTTTTTCATTAAACTTGTTATTTTCAACTAAAATATATCATTTACAAACTATAGCTTTTTCATTTTTGTGTAAATTACGCGATTTTATTATTGTGTAAAATACATAATTTGTAGATATATTGATATTTATATGTGACACTGTTCTTTCTCCACTCCGATTCCTAATTCCATTAGTTTTGAATACTAACTTTTTGAGCAAAAGGTAGCATCTGTTCTAATGCTATACTTCATCTTTTCTCTCCTCGGCCAGTAAAACAGAAATACTTCTAGACTGAAGCTATTTTTATTTTTGCTCCAATCCAGAGCTCCATTTTTGGAGGAGCTAGATTTTACTCACATAAAAAACTACCTTATCTCTAACTCTACTCTCGTGGGGAGGAAAGTTGATAATAAGAAATCTCGAGAGAGAAGCAGACCACAACTTTACTTGTAAATTGATTAAATCTTAATATTTCACGTAGGCAGACTATAATTGAAGAAAAGTGATTAAACCGAAAATGAATTTCATAGTTGTAGGACAAGCGATTCAGTCTCTCGAAACATTGATTCAATTTTGCTAGAAAAAAAGACTCATCGCAAAAAAAAAACCCAACTTGCACGACATGCGAACATATCTGCAAGCTCTCCAAACGAAACATAATAACTAAGCAATATTCTTGGCGATGAACGAATACAAATGACAGAATGTGGACATCGCTAAGTACTGGCACATACATCGTTGTTTCATTGATTATCTTCTTTGCAATCTTTAGTTGATTCATGAAAAAACACAACTTATCGAGAGAAAAAAATAATTTCACTTTTAACTTTCCCGTGAAGAAGAAAAATTATTTCATTGATTTTCTTCGTAAAAACAGATATAAATTGTCATAAAAATAAACATACGATGGATGTTTTTTTCTGTTGAGAAGCCGTCTCGTTTGATT
This sequence comes from Sepiola atlantica, assembly GCA_963556195.1. Lineage (NCBI taxonomy): Eukaryota > Metazoa > Mollusca > Cephalopoda > Sepiida > Sepiolidae > Sepiola > Sepiola atlantica. The sequence continues at coordinate 116,353,816 of OY744526.1, forward strand.
TTGACGCATGTTCGTTTTTGATTTGGCTTTTTCCGGCTGTTTACGTATTTGTGCGTCGGCAAAAGTCGGTTTTGTCTAGTTCTAAAAACTGTACCAGTAGCAATAAAATATATCTTTCTTGCTTGAACACAGACCCACGATATTTTTTTCTGATGAAAATGGAATATAATTATCCAAGTACACCTGGTGATGTAATTTCAGAATATATAGATTAGATATGTTCTTATCTTCCCGAAAAAGTAATACTCAGTATTTATTGTATATGGATAAGCAATGCGAATGAATGTACATCCGGCGATATTATTGCGTCTTTTTTTATCAAAATGAAATATACTTATCCAATTACTCTTGCTAACGGTATTTCAGAATATATATAGTTATGAGGTTCTATCCTCATTTTCAAGTTATAAATAAAATATGTTTTTCTTGCGCGAACACAGACCTACGACAGTATTGTCTTTGATGAAAATGAAATATATTTATTATAATTTAGTTTCAGAATATTTATATGTTTATGAGTGTCTATCTCTAAAACTCTTGGAATAGTTCTTGAGGAAACCGACAAAGAATCAGATAGAAACTACAACGTGACAATTATTCGTGACACTAAAACACTCTATTATTCTTTCAGTATATTGTATCGCAAATCCCCCAAAATCAAGTGCAGGGATTGAATAATGATAATTACCATCACGGGAGTCCGCATAAAATGATAATCTTGTTGCCGGGCTTTGTTGAGAAAAGAATCAAAATTAACTTTATTTCTGTAAAATCTAATACAAAATAAATATCATCATTAGATTTCTCGAGAAAAGTTTTGTTCGATTTTGATTTAGGCTTTTATTTTCCATTTGTTAAATGACATGAAGTATTTTGAACAACCCATTTCACTTCATCTTAACCCTCCCCCGCCCAAAATAAATATTAGTAATCAAATGTTGTTTATTTTGTTTCTCATAATATTCTTCATCACTCACCTGACAATCCGTCCATCTCATCAACCCTTCGTTTTAGTGGAGTTTAGCCTTGATAAGTGGTGACACACTGGTAAGGAAAGGTTCCATTTAATAAAAACGGAACCAATTTAATCGTTTTAGTCTGAAATTTAAGTTAAAAATTATTTTTATGATAAATGGCAGGACGTATTTTGAGCAATTCTTTTCACTTTATTTTGAAAATTCGTTTTCACAAGGAAATATAACTTTGTTTGAACTTGGCCAACCTCTGGCGCTACGCCACGTAGCACCACAGTTCGGGTCTAGGGAAAGAAATAACTTTTACAAATTCTACATTTAGAGACTTTTTTCTTCTTTCTCTGTTTAGTCTTGCCGATTCAATTCAATTAATTTGACAGACAATAGAACAAACATGCTTCAGTTGCCATGTAGGTAAAGGGTAGTAGAAATGTACACAAAAGAGGATACAGTAGACCAACACCTGTCCAAATTCACCTTGAATTGCTGCGTTGAAGTCTATTCCGACGTCCAAGGATCCTGATTGAGAATAATGCCCTCTTCCGGTTCAATCGAAATCGACGGTGAAATAGTTTCTTGTGGTGACCGCGTAGAACTCTTTCTGGTGCATGAGTGAATAATAGGTCCTGAGGTATATCATAATGACCATTGAGAAAATTGTAAGCCAAAATGAGATCACCGTGTAATTGTCGGTGTTCAAGGAAGAACAGGTTAAGTTTTTTGAGTCGGCATTCATAAAGAAGATCCCATACACAAGGGATTCCCAAAGCTGGCGCTACCGCTCCCTGATGTGTGCTGCAGCAATCCAGGTGGGCGGTTATGCCCACAGGTGCATTTAGGGGAATCAAATAACTGTAAGGGTCGATGCGAGCATTAAATAAAGAAGAGAAGATTTAGAAAATTGATTTATGTATTCTATTCATAGCGCTTACTTTTTCTTTGAACAACCTACTAGACGCTGGCTCGATTATTGCATACTCCCTCATTCGCATTGAGGTATGTGCTATCGTGTACTGCTCATTTGGTGCCGTTGAATTGCTGTTCTAAAGCACGCCAGTGCTACTGTTATATTATACGTAAATACACAATTACAAAGGTTAAACAACAAAGAATAAAACAGACAAGTGTGGACGGTTATAAGATTTTATTGAGACGGACTTGTTTAGTAAGTAGGGGGATCTCTGCTGTTATGTACTTGTTACTGTGGGGGTGGGAGGTAGGAGGTCGCAGTCAAAGGGGGTGGTATGAGATATAAGGAGGGGATAACCCATTGATAACAACTACAAACATTTCTGAAACCAACTGCCACTCGTGCGATTGGTCGATCGTAAGTAAAAAGCCCAAAACGCAACGGCTGCACTACCAGTAGATGTTGGAGCATGCTGTGAATCAGGAGGTTTTCCGTAATTTTTAAGGGAAAATTACGGCGTAATATAACCCTAAGTTAGATTGTTTTGATATTGTTAAAATTTAAAGTTAACTAACAGATACTAGGACTATAATTGATGAATATTATTTATTTAATTTGTAATAATTATATTCGCTTTATAATGAAAAACTATTTTTTTTTCATTAGTATTTATTTCTTTTACAAAAATATTTCAAAAATTACAAAAAAATATATAAATTAAAAATATGTCCATAAAAATTAATTTTTTTCTACAGATAATAATGTCCAAACCAAAGAAAGAATGTAGACAATAAAATATTGAACATTTGAAATATGGCTTTATTGGATCAATTGTAAACAATACATCACCAATGTGGCTGATTTGACAGAAAGTTTTATCAAACGAAGCTATGAAGCCTTCCAGACTGCTAGAACATCTGACTAAAGTTCATGGGGATAAAAAAGATAAAAAACTTATCTTATGTTCGAACACTAAAAGAAAAAATCATCAAAAAACCGACATTGGCAATACTCTTTTCAACTGCAAGATAGCGATGGATTGCTTGCTTCTTACAATGTTTCTTTAATGATTGTTAAATCGGGAAAACCTCATACTCTTGATGAAGAACAAATTATACCGTCTATAAGTGAAGTAATACGTACTGTGCTACATAAGCCAGCATCAGATATTATCAAGAAAATTTCATTGAGCAATAACACAGTACAAAGAAGAATTGATGAGATGGCTCAAAATGTTGAAGATTCATTGTGTAGCTATTTAAAAAAAATCTCGTTGTTCTATTCAACTTGATGAGGTCAACTTTGCCGAGAAATGAAGCTTTACTTTTAGAATACGTGCGGTATATAAAGGAAAAACAAATTTGCCAAGAATTATTATTTGCTAAATATTTGCAAACTTATACTAAACGAGAATCAACCTTCCATGCATTGGATGGGCTTTTATAGAAAAAGGAATACCCATGGGGATAAAAAAATCGTGGATGGTAGTATAACGTAAGGAATCTACGCCATACCATTGCACCATAAATGAAATGGTATAGTGCCATTACTAATACTGAACCATTCCATTGATGCAAACAATTTATTTAAATTATTGCATCACCGGAACCGGATACGCTAGAAGCGCGTGATGAAAACGGATATAAAACAAACAGGAAATACGTCATTATGCCTCCGATACGCAGAACGAGAAGACGCCCGATCGCGTTCGTCGTACCTTATCACCGATTCCTGGGACCGGGTACAGACCTGAAAAAAGAAAAATATACACCGCCATTAAGTAAACTAGACTGGGCGGCCAAACGTCACGACTTTAACTACGCGAACAAATCGATAAGCACGAAGGAAGCGGATGAACAATTCTACCGTCACAGCGAAGGAACAGGTTTACTCGGAGCAGCCAGTCGTGCAGCTCTCAGACTTAAATCAGCTGATTAATTATTTATCAGTATCCACAGATGGTGCTTCAGCAATGGTAGAGCGCTACAGGGGGAGTCTTGCATTTTTATTTTTAAAGCTGTACCGAATTATTTACAGCGCATTGTATAATCCATCGTCAACATCTAGTATCCAAAAATTTAGGTGCACGTCTACATAATTCATTAAAATATGTAATTAAAGCTATCAACACAATCAGAAGCAAATCATTGAATGACAGATTATTTAAACAGCAACGAAATATTTAATCGTTTGCTGCTTCAGACAAAAGTTTGTTGGTTGTCAAAGATTGCCTGTTTAGATAGGTTTTATAAGTTGTTTAACTCGGTGTTGGAGTTCATGAAAGATAAAAATGATCTTTTACGATTTAATTTAATTCTATCCAAAAGTGACATCTCTTACTTGACCGACTTGTTTCAAAAATTTCATGAACGTAATCTTCAGTTTTAATGTGATCAACTGAATTTAATAAAACAAAATATGTTATTTCTGCATTTATCACAAAGCTTCTTCTGTACAAACAAACTTTGAGACGAGGGGAATTCATCCAGTTCCAAATTTATCAGAAGCAGAAAGAAATAAAGACATACTTTCTTATTGTGAGCACTTGGATGATCTCCATTCAGATTTTAATCAACGATTTGATGATATTTTGAAAATAAACATACCTGATTGTATTTTGGAGTATTTTTCAAGTGCAAACACAGAAGAATCTCTACAGTTACACGAAAAACTGATGGGAGTAACTATAAATTATAAATTGAAATTTAAATTCAAAAGCGGCTACCACCAATTCTGCACAAAAGAGATCCCTACGGCTTATCATGAAATATGGGCTGTAATTCAAAAGTTCTTAATTGCATTTCTTCATCATATTTAGTGGAACGTGGATTTAGTGCGGTAACTAATCTATTAGCAAAAAAAAATCAGTTACAAATAGTCAATCGTGGTGATTTAAGATTACTACTGACAAAAATAGAGCCGAGGATTACTAAATTAGTAGCAGCACATTAAGCTCATCTTTCTCATTAAAATGATTTCAAATGGTTTAATTTATTTTATTACCTTTCCATTCTGAGTTCAATAAATATTTTTATAATTTAAAACTTCAATGTTTTCAAATTACAACTTTCTTTACAATATTTTCCGAAAAAGGTAGAAACATTAATACACATATATTTTTTCTTTAATTGCTATTAAAAAATGTTTTTCATAATTTCCAGGGTGGGCTGATTAAAATCTTTTCCGTAAAAAAGGCTGCAATCCAAATAAGTTTGGGAAACACTGCGATAGACCCTGCATCATTCGAGTAACCGGTCTTTAAACTTTCTCCAGACGCTGGATCTAACGTATTAGATATGAAACAGAGCCGTGGACACCATACTATAACAGTGGTCTGACGAGGGAAACATAATGTGGGAGGAATATTTCAGGAGTGAGTTTGCAGAAAGAGCCTCGAATGAAAAATAGAGTTCTCCTTGCTTTGTTTGCAGCCTGAATGAAATGTTCACACATGTATGATTTCACTTTCAGATATCTCTTACTACTCACAATGAGTTTTTGCTCTTTCGTTTTCAGATTCTGAAATGGCTCGTCAACTTCTGTTTCTAATCTTGGCCACCTGCATCATTATGGAAGGAGTTCTCAGCGCACCTGCACCTCAACTCATCTCAAACGGTCTCTCCTTATTTATGACGCCAAACGATATAGAAAAATTGAGTAAAGGTGAGTGACTTAACATTCTGAATTTGGCACGAAATAGATTTTCTGGGGAAAAAAGGTTTTGTTGTAATTTGGAAATAAAATGAAGAAAAAAAACAGAAGAAAATTGAAACATATTTTTAATTTAATTTTAACAGATTTATTTATCAAAAAACTGTTTCTGATCTCGACTATCTCATATATAAGGTAAATACGAGGATTATCCTCTATATTTGACAGGAGTAACTTTAATAACAAAACAAACATCTAATTCATTAGTGATTTCGGCCAATTTCTGTTCATATTTGCAAAAAACAGAATGTTATTTTGTAATCCATTCTTTCGCTTTATATATTTAGTTCTGCTCAAAAATAAAGAAAGGCAGAGGGGTTTTCACCCTCTCGTTTTCATCTATTACCCCTGCCACACATTTCACCCGTAGCGTATATATAGTACCGCTTTCAGAAATAAAGCTTTTCTCATTACTTAAAAAAAAAGCTGCCTTAATCTGAAGTATGTCAGCTTTCGAATAAACACTAATATTCTTTTAAAAGAAATATTTATTTTTTATTTGTTTAATTAACTTTTATATCATAAGATTAGATACTAAGTATACCAATTCTCCTTCGAGAAACTAATTACATTATTGAGTTCATGCATTGATATAAGCGCCCTTCCTTTTGTCATTACGCGTGATTTTCTACATCGACCTAAATTACCTTTCTCACTTAGTATATAAATGCTCATCACAGCACATTTATTTTCATAATTATAAGATGTTTTTCTGCATGCCTTCGTCCGATTAGACCGTATATTATTATGAGTTACTGCTTTCATTTTCACAGCGCGTAACAACAAAATATTCGGATTTAAGCATATTTACTGTTTCCTTTTCATTTTTCGTGTTTTTTTTCTTTTTTAGCTGTCATAAAATCAACACAATATAACAAAATAAACAGGAAAATCATCTTATTGTCATTCTGAATTATTTCTCATTATTATTAAAACAACTATTATTATTCGTTTGACACTATTAATAAATATTCACTCTCTCTATTTGTCTCTCTCTCTCTCTCTCTCTCTAACACACACTAATTATTATGAATCTTTTATTAACATTAATAGGAGTTAGTGTTCCTAGACTTTCCCAGTCGAAGACAACTTTTACGTAACTTACACATTTTTATTTACATATAATATTTTTAACAACCTGCTTAGAATATTTTTGTTTACACAAATAATGATGTTTGTTAATTATTTAACCTCTCCCATTTTTGTATTAAAAATGAAGTAGAGACAGATAAAATAAACACCTAAAAATACATGAACTAAAAAATACTTATACTGGGTTCAGAAATAGGAGCAGAAATTTATTGGGTGCCTCAACTCTTCCGGACAGCGCCATAGCACGGGCCCTCCTAGTTAATAATATTTATTGAAGAAGAACGTTTTTTGTTAATAATGAAATATTTTCATAAATGAACTATTGATTTTGCACTTGGAGGATATTCTTGTTTTCATCGACAGCAAAAAAGTCGATAGAAAACAGAACATTTGTAATAAACACTTTCGTTGAGAGTTTACTCTCTCTCTCTCTTTCTCTCTCTCTCTCTCTCTATCTCTCTCTCTCTCTCTATATATATATATATATATATATCTAGAGGGAGATAGAGAGAGAGAGAGAGATAAGCTAGGTATGTTTATGTATTTATAGATTTTTATGTACAGAAATCATTTCTGAATTAATTAGCCGATCATTATGTTTTAAGGAAACAAACATCTGGTAGTCTGGTAGGCGAAAGGGTAAGAATGTGAGCTATATTTAGTTTCATTTAGTTTCATGCAAAGGGGGGCAACAGGGGGTTGGGGCCCGTCATAAATATTCAGATACTTCCGATTTTTGTGAATTTTTTACAATAAGTCTTATACATCAATTAATAAATATCTTCTAAATGTTAGTTTCTTTGGAGGATTAAACGAGTGTTAGGGGCATAATATCAGCACAACATCTCATCTGCGAATTCAAATATATCAGATTCACGTTGAATTCTATCCATAGCAATTCGACTCCACTTAGTTCTTTTTAAAACCCATTAAGTTGCAACCTTAAATGTTAGACATTTTCTAGAATAAAAATCATGTAACAGATTTTAATCAACATAAGAATAGGGATTCTAGGCATAATGGGTAGTATCGCTATATCTTGATTTTAAACTTTTTAGGGGACATAAAAGTCGTGCAAAACTGTTCTGATTGGAAAATAAATGTTACCAGTCACAGTACGAGTATTATTCTAGTATATATATATATATATATATATATATATATATATATATATATATATATATATATATATATATATATATATATATATATAATGTTAGGTGGGTGTGTATATGTTTATATATTTGTATGTATAGAATTAACTCCTAAACTAATTAAACGATAATTATGAATTTTGGAACAGAGCTGCTAGGCATACTAGTGGATACTATGGGCTATATTTAGTTTAATTTCGTTGCATGCAAAAGTTGCAAAGAGGGTGTGAGTGACCTTAAGAATTCTGATTTGTTATGAAATATAAACAATAGGTATTAAATATGAATTAATAAATATCTCCCAAATTTCAGATTCTTCAAAGTATTTTAAATGGTTTGAAGATACATAATACAAGCACAACATTCCATTTCAAAATTCAAATATTTCAGATTTCATTTGATTCATAATCATTAGACATCAATTAAGCAAGATTCCTTGAATTTCAATTTTTTCTTAAAACCCCTCTAGCTTAAGCCTTAAATTTTAGATATTTTCTAGAATCAAACTCATGTAATTGAAATAAGAATTATGTACATAAGATTTAGTATCATTATATCTTGATTTCAATCTTCTTAAGGGGACAAAAAAGTGGCAGAAAACTCATTTTTTCGGAAAATTCATTTTTTATACGTGCTTCTAGTATATATGTATATATATATATATATATATATATATATATATATATATATATATATATATATATATATTATTATTATTATTATTATTATTATTATTATTATTATTATTATTATTATTATTATTATTATCATATTGGAGAATATTTATTAAAAAAATGTCTAATTAATTTCTTTTTTTATTTCCAGCGACTGACGAATTAGAAAATGTTTTCAAGATGATTCGACGCCGAAAACGCAGTCTGTCCTCTTTCTACGTCATTCTCAGCAAAAAAGGATCAAAATTAACCACGCCTTATTATACATCCCGGGTATAAATTATCTACTAAAGACATCGTTCACGATTCGTCGCTGCCAACGTACTGAACAAACGACGTCGCAAACCTGGCCGGTCTCTACTTAAGATTCCCTCGTGTGTTTGTACAATTGATTTTGTTTAACTTCTCCTAAAAGATTCTTAAGAGACAACACATGAGCATCGCTTTTGTTTGAAAATTACATTTTGAATATCTTCCTGGTATGCTTTAGTTACGTCGAGATTAATTTCGTAAAACCTAAGATGAAAAATATCCCCTTTATGTGCACAATGTTGTGAACACAGTTGTCAACTTCTGTGTCCGTCTTCATAACATTTGTATGTTCACGTTTTTTTCTAGAACATCATAATCATTGATTGAAGAATCCTAGGTTTACAAATGATGGTCATACTTTGGCTATTATGAAACGAATCTTCGAAGATAACGTGATGCCAAATCTGTATTGTATGCAAAACTTCTTTCTGAATCGTTTTCTCATCTCAGTTTAAGTTGGCAATTCTGTCTTGAATGCGTTTCAATATATATTTATACGTTTAGAAAATTTATTTACCGACTCCTACGAATTAAATTTTATAATTTTAAATTACTCTTCAACTATTTTTTTTCTCTAGCGGAATTCAGTTCGACTAAACTTGCTCTAAACACTAATATAAAAACGCTATAAGAACTCCACGTAAGAACCACATAGAAACATTTCTCTGGGCTGTTCTATTTTTATTTCATAGCGCGAGATTTCTTGTAAAAAACATGCACAACTTAAGCATTTATTTCAATTGCCGTTTTTGCGCGGGATTTTGAAAGCGTGAATTTTATTAATCAGTTTGTTGCGTTGCAGAAAACAAAAATCGTCCACTTTCTTGAACTCTCTTACGTAAAAGTGTGGACAAACACGACAGAAATGATATTCATGTCTTTTGTTTGTTGGGATGTGTCATTGTTTCAGATATGTATTATTCGTAATGAAGACCTTAAATCCTTTTAATCAAACATAATCATCTTCACTGCTCACTGAAGTTCCTAAATCTTAAAGATAGAATAATCGGAGCATATATGCACATAAATACATCAACAATTTATTTATTTATTAATTTATTACATACGAGCACGATATTAATTTTTGTTTCGTTTGTGTTGATAATTGTGGCGCGAATTTCAAACATAATAATCGATCATTCCGGAAATACTTTTGATTCTTAATATTGTCAACCAAAAAAAAATCGTTGGCCAAATTCTCAACATTTTGAACGCCGTCTTCTTGTCTTTTTAGAACTGTCAGTTGATATGAATTTTTGACGATTTATTTCACGTATTCCCTAATAAATTATCGTTTTTCTCACATATCACACGTTGTTTACATCTGACAGTGACTTAAATTACTTGTTAAATAAACGTGAATTTTACACATTGAAAATAGACCATTATAGCAAAAAAACGTAAAATATAGAAAAGTCAATATTTTGACATCATTAGAAAATACGAAAAAAAATCATTTATTCGATCACAGTTAAACAGAATTCCTATTCGCTTAACTCATTTAAAACTTTCATTTCGCCTGTGATTTTCTAAAATATTTATATTTTAATTATTTTCTTCGTTTCCATTCCGAAAGTTTAAAATTGGTTATCGTTCAAGTCTGTGAGTCTCTGTATTAAGTTTTGTATACTTTTTGTAAACAGAGAACTGAATTATTTTATTTGTATTTATTGGACGCCTTCCATGAAAATGTTCGTTTGGTTTGTTCAATAGAATTCAAAATTTGTTCCCATACGCTTATTCTATTACATTGATATTTTTATGTCTACTTGATATCGTTTAAAAGAATTAAAACAGCATTCGAAACATTTAAACTTTTGGTTTCAAGAAAAGAAAAATATTTTTTTAAATAGCTGAATGCTTTGTATTGTTTTTTTTACATTGACTTTTTTATTTTTGCTTGTCATTTTAGTTTTAAAAAAAAATTTGTTAAAAAATAAATTTCATTTGTTGATTCATCTCGAACTTGTGTTGTATTTCCTTGTTTTTAACCTGAAAAATTCCATACAAAAATGCTAAAAATTGCAAGAATAATCATTGATGCATTTATCTGTTTTACATATTCTATTCTGTTGGATTCGTCTTGCAATTTGCAGAAACTTCAGCACAAACCTCATAAAGTCAATATTTTTATTTGTTAATGGCTCTAAAATTGTATTTCAAAACCATTTCAATAATCGGCACTATTTTTCGGAATCCTCCATTTGCAAGACCGATTTATTTTTATTGGGTTTTCTGTATGACACAGCCTGAATGCGACTAATGCGGACATTTTTCTTTAAGACTCAAACAATTGCAGAACGTGGATTAATAAACGATAAGAATTGGCGCAAATCGATAACTGTCCATTTATCGATTTATTTTTGGAGAATTGAGATAAAGCAGAAAAAACTGGTCGACTATCAAAACGAATGTAGTCATTGTTGCTGTGGAATGATTTAAAATATCAATCGACTTCTTCGAATTTGATATACTAAGTGCAAGAATATCAGAAAAGTTTTGCACCACTTTTATGTACCCTTACAAAGAATAACAGCAAGATAGAATGATACTAAACCTTGTGTCTAGAATTCTTAAGCCAATTTTTATTGAGCAATGTAATAAAGCTGAGAGAAAATGTCCGACATTGAAAAGGCATGCAATTACCGTGGCTGTAGAATAATATAAAGTATCACTCGACATCTTCTGATTTCATTAACAAATTGTCAATTCTACAAAATTCCATAAATTCCTCAATATACGCTAAAAACTATAAATGTTTATTCTTATTCCCATATCATAAATAATGAGTTCAAGAATAATCTTTTAATGTTTGTTGAAATACAACACATTCCGTGCATATTTTCACCGATTTTCATTTACTCAAACATTATAATTAAACATTTCATTTGAGTTGTATTGCGAACTTTCGATTGAAATTTATATATTTAGATATTAAATTGGAAATATGTTGCTAATCTTGTCGATTTCCGTCTGCTGACAACAGAGAATAATTACAATATGCAAACATAAAAACTCACACACTCACACAAATAAAATGCATACACACTCACACACATACACATACCGCATTATCACACCAAGAGACACGCATACATATACAGGCGCAGACAGATTAAGGAATTCTTCATTCAATTATAATCAAAGTGCCGCCTTTGCCATAAATCTATGATAATGATTATATATATATATATATAACTAGCAGGACCCGTAGCCCGGCGTTATCAGGTAGAAATATAAAAGAATTAACTAAAATTTGTAAGCCGCCAACATAACACAAATAGGTTATATCGGATAGTTTTAATATTTAGAAAAAATGTAGGTTTTGGATTGTGGAAAATCTATGGACCCACTAAAAGGAGTGGAACAAAAATAGACATTGCCACAGTGTAGAAGGATATTGCCTTTACTGACTGATAATAGAAAACGGGCCGGGATATTTGTTCGATCTGTTATTTTTATATATGTTGTTACTTTAAAAATATAATAAACGTTGGTTGATTTTTACCAAATTAAGTAAAAATAAAAACAATTATTGGAGCGTATTTATATAGCATGTGTAATGAAAATAAATTCTATTTTAGGCACGTAAGATAGAGGTACAAAGGAAAGGTTAAGTAAGAAAAAATGTATTTAATGTATGCAATGAAGGTGGTCAATAATTACTATTTTAGTCACGTAAATTATATTTTACCAAAGCAAGATGGTATCGTGGCAAATGAAAGTGGTGAGTAATTACTATTTAGTCACGTAAATTATATTTTACCAAAGTAAGATGGTATCGTAGCAAATGAAGGTGGTGAGTAATTACTATTTTAGTCACGTAAATTATATTTTACCAAAGCAAGATGGTATCGTGGCAAATGAAAGTGGTGAGTAATTACTATTTTAGTCACGTAAATTATATTTTACCAAAGCAAGATGGTATCGTAGCAAATGAAGATGGTGAGTAATTACTATTTTAGTCACGTAAATTATATTTTACCAAAGTAAGATGGTATCGTAGCAAATGAAGGTGGTGAGTAATTACTATTTTAGTCACGTAAATTCCAATTTCGTATGGAGCTAGAAAAGCAAAACAAACTCGCTTCCCTTATTTTGTTATTTAGTCCTCACATTCCATAAGCGATGTTTCTGACAAAGGGGAAATAATTGCTTTTTTCTGGGTCGCAATCTATCCATCTAGCACTTATCGTTGGATGTTTTTGACCTTGAAGTAGTATTTTGTAGCCCCTTACATCAAGTGGTTCATGCCTTGTCTGGAGCAATTTCGATTAAAAGAAATCTGATGTGTTGGTCACTAAAGCAAGTATGAGTGAAAAAAGACGAAACTATGATTATTTGGTATGGGCAACGTGTATAATATCTATTAAGAAAAGTGTTCAATGAGAAGTAGTATTTTAGCTAAATCGTTCAAATACGTGCGGTAAGTCACAACTACGTATGTAATGTCTGTTAATAAAAAATGTGTAAGGAATATTCAATTATCAATCATTAAAAATACCAAAAGTGATTACAGTTCAAAGAATGATGGTCTGTGTAATGTGGCAACGTGTTTGTTTATAATTCTAGCGATCTTTAAACCGTAATGAAAACGTAGACATAACGCGTATAAATATGTAATGAGAAAGAAATGTATTTTTAATTTTGACGAATGAAATATGTATTACATTTACTTTGTTAAAATAAAAATATTCTTATTATGTGATGTTTATTTTTAATGTTATATAATTAAGAAGTGCACTAATGTTAGAAGCGGTTCTGTCATGCTGCGCGTGATGTGTTTGTTTTAATGTAATCTGTTATTCCATAACATAATAATGTTATGTGTTCGAAATAGCGGAATGATATTCCCGTAATCTGCATTCAGCGCTGTTTTTCTTTAACAGTTCCGAATTAAATAAAAGTCTGGTGGCGTTATGAGTGGCAGGTATAGTAGATAATTTGCAGTGAGTAAGTATAGCGAGCACTCTCTGTGTGAATGTTGTAGGTGAGAGAGTGAATAACCTAGGAATAAATATAATAATAAATATATTTGGATGAAATTATACGAAAGTTTCTGCAAACACGCTTGAGCGATTAAGAGTATTGCAGTGGGTATTTTAGTAGAGAATGAAGCATGTGGTTTTTGTCTTACTCTCGCCACAGGTCCAGGGGGAAAAGAGTCCACTTTATATAGTATATATATATGAAATTAACAATATAATTATTAAATAAAAATGCGTACAAGAATTTTTTTGTTTAAATAAATATCATAAAAATTTAGAACATGTCAATAAAATTATTAAATACCTGAATAAATAAGTAGTCAACAATAAATATATATTTAAAATTATTTTTGAAGGATAAGGGACAAATATTTCACAAAAAATATGAATAATCGAAACTTATCAATAGGAAAAATGTTCAACTCAGTTTTGTATAAAAACTGTGCAAATATTAATAAACAAACACGATAAAAATTAATAATAATGACAGCAATAATAATAATAGTAATAAAAGCAATTATAATAGTAATGACATTTACAGTAGTAGTAACTCTACTACTACTACTACTACTACTACTACTACTAATAATAATAATAATAAAGAACAATGCGATTAGGACAAACTTTATTAAAGCAAAGGACGGCAATGATCAAAACAGCTCCAATCTTAAGGAAAATCATCGAATACGGAAACCAATACGCATAAGCTACAAAGGCTTACCAGTCACAAGGAATTTACAACAGGGAGAAAACAAAACCACACGAAGTACACCACAACAAGAACCAAGGAATAGAAACTGCAAGAAACAGCACTTCATAATTCCTTTGCCCACCCATCCCCCGATAAATTACACCGGCTTCAGCTATCACTACACAAAAATGAACCAAAGAAACAGAAATTACAAGAAACACTATAAGCTCTCTCCCCACACCCACCACCCCCCAATTTTTTTTTTAAATTAAAAAGAATTAAAAAAGAAAATTCTTAAATAAGGAAAGAGAAAAGGAAAAAAAAATAAGGAATTGAAAGGAAAGGAAAAAAGGAAAAAATTTAAAAATTAAAAAGAAATTTTTTTTAATTAATTAAAAAAAAATGATTTTATTTATTTATTTATTTATTTTTATTTTTTGTATTTATTTTTTTATTTTTTTAAATTGTGCCGGCCTAGGCTGACACCAGACAAACTATTTGCAGAGGGTCGAGGAGGATGAGAAGACCGAGGAGGGACAGCACAAACCAGACCTCCACTGGAAAAGTGTAGAGAATGCTTGGACCTTGGGGAGGCTTATTGCCACTCAAATCCCACAGAAGACCAATTGTCCTTACCAGCGAGAAATCAATGGTAAGCGGCTGTTGCGATACCGCATCGTTATTGAAAAGAGGTGAGGAATACTGGAAATCTGGGGAGGTTTGTTGTCATTCAGACTCCAGGAAATACCACTGGTTATAATCGGTGAGCAATCACTGACGATGATCTGTGTGAGAACTCCTAGTGAGTACAAATAATAATAATTTATGTAAGTGTAGTGTTATAAAAAACACGTGTTACTTGGAAGCACAGCTCTATTCAACTAAAAAAAAAAAAAAAGTAAAACTTAAATTATTGAAGACACTTTTTTTCTTTCTAGCAAGGAAGAATGTTATATTACATTCGTATGGGCTTCCATACGTGCTCCCGGGGCCGGAAGTAGTTAGCTGACGTGTATGAAACTGGCCATATCTGCAACCATTTTGTATTCCTCATTTTAGTTGAATAAATTGTAATAAAAAACACGTGTTACTTGGAAGCCAAGCTTTATTCAACTAAAAAGAGGAATACAAAATGGTGGCAGATATGGCCAGTTTTATACACGTCAGCTAACGACTTCCGGCTTGAAAATTTGAAAAAAGTACTATTTGATCGCATATATTTGATCGCATATATTTGTTAGTATATATTTGTTAATATATATAATGTAAGTGTAATGCTTGCTGAGATAATATTATTACAAACAAAAGTATACTACACTACCCCTAAAAAATGAAGGAGATAATGACTGGGAGAATAATATCATGACAACATATTAGATATCACACTATCCCCATCAAAAATAAGATGTATTGCTTGGGAGGAAAGTCTCAGAACAACAGAACAGATACTACACTACCCCCCCCTTGATATGGAGGAGGTTATGGCTTGGGGGATAGTATCATGATGAACGAATATATACTACACTAACACCACCACCACACTAAAAGGTAATGCCTGGGAAGATGGTCTCATCACAACCGAAGAGATACTACACTATTCTCAATGGAGGACGTAATTTCTGGGAAGATGGTCTCATTACAACAGAACAGAAACTACACTCCCTTTCCCCGAAAGAGGAAGTAATGCTAGGGATGATAGTCGCATTACAAGAGAATAGATACAACACTACTCCCCCCAAAAAGACGTAATCGCTGGGAGGATAGTCGCATAACAACAGAATAGATACTACACTACTCCCCCCCCCCCCAAAAGGACGTAATCGCTACACCCCAGGAAAAGGGAGGAGCTGCAGCATGGGAGGATAGTCTCATAACAGCAAAACAAACACTACCCCATCACACTCCCAAAAAACAATAGGTAATGCATTGGTGGGCGGTGTCATAACATATGAACATATACTAGACTGCCCTTGCAAAACGGATGTAATGCCTGGGAGGATAGTATCATGACAAACGAACATACAATACACTACCAACAAAAAGAGAAGATAATACATAGGAGGATGGATTCATAACCACAGATTAGTCACAAATAAAAGAGGATGTAATGCGTTAGGGGTGATATCATGGCGAACGAACATATACTACACTGCCTTCCGAAAATAGAAAATAAAAAGAGAGGAATGGTCTCATGACAACAGAATATACACTACATCTTAAAGGGTGAAGTAATCCCTGGTAGGATTCCTCCAAAACAAGGTTTATTAAACCTTATGAAAAATAATATAGATAAAATTTTATTAAACAAATAGTAGAAAAAATAAAAAATATAATAAGCTTAAATAAACAAAAAAGGCCAAATAAACAATTGAATGATTTAACAATATTAATTTTAAAAAATAATGTAAGTTCACCCAGTTTGATGTAAGTTACTTTATACTCAAAAACATTTGTAAAACATTATGTAAATATTCTGTAAAATGATATAACTATAATAATAAATTGTAGAACATCTATAGTGTACCATAACAATGATCTTATATATAAAATTATCTTGTCGGATTTTCAAAATTTGTCATCGATAATAATTAATCTATTCAATAAATATTTGCTTCCGACTCGCAAATATTCCTTCTTTCCCATGAGCATGTGTTTTCTACTACAAAAATGTATTCAGTTTCTTTTTAAAAAAGAAATTGTTCCGGTTCGAAACAATATTAAACTGAGACAATCGTTAACTAACAATGTTTATAGCATTGGCTGCTTACGTCGTTAATATAAATTATTCGTGGAGACTAATTTAATTGTAATAAACTATTGAAATACGAAGACATGAAGTCTGTGTCTGTTCGAGTTAGTTGCCATTCCAACTAGCTGTGCAACTAACGGGAGCAAATATATGTAAACTGACGATGAACGCGCACGACACAAATTACTGCTAACTCGCACTTTTGCCAGAACAACTGAATCGTACGACTTGCATAAACAATCTATTTACAATGTTGTCTCACTTGAATGTTGCAGGTGTCCTTAGCAGTACTTTCCGCATGCGCATCGTCATTTTTTTCTGCTTTTGCAATTAGTCATCTCGATTTGCTTCCTGTATGTGATAGTTACTAAGCGATATTCAACCGACTTTGTCCGAGTTACTAAGTGGTATTCAACCGACTTTGTCCGAGTTACTAAGTGGTATTCAACAGACGTTGCACAGGTGGTGATAAATTAAATTATATATTTTTAATTACTTTTACTGATTTTTATCTGTTTAATATTTAATTTATTTGCGTACATGCTATATACTGAAAATAGTTTAGGGCACTATTAATCCGAGATACGCTTTGCAATGGGATGTAAAGTAAAAACAAAACAATAAATAAAAAACAAGGCCATCGTTTTACCTGAACGTATATTGCAGATTTTCCTGGCACATAATAGTTCATTTGCTGGGGAGTTGGACCGAAATTCTTAAGGTTTCTGGTTCTATCACGGGTTTGGGCATCGAATAGATTTTCTTTTTTTTCTTTTCTTTGTTGTTATTCGTGTATTTATTGTATTCAACAATGCGATAAAATAAATTATAATGATTTTATATAATAACTGAATTAGCGTATACTAAGCGTATTTTTATATTTTACTTATTTACAACAATTAATAAATTACGAAATTCGACAATAAGTCAGCTATTTTAATATGCCTTCACGTTACTTATACATAAATTAATGTTTACTATTAATCAATTATTTATTTTGACCTCTGACATCACCACAATGCATTTCGGCATATGTTTAAACAATTCAAAATATATTATTTGCTCGGCAAAACGACTGATTTACTTCGTGATCATTGGATATTCGAATGAATTTAGAACAATTATTATTATAGTTTTGAAATCCGGAAAATAAAAATTTAAAAATTAATGATTTCCTGGCAGGGGCAGGTATTTACAGCTAGTAAATGAATAGAAACAATCGAACAACAAACTTTGATGTGACAATGGGAAGTTACGATAAAGGATAAATATGCTAATTAAAAGGAATATATATAATTAATAAACTCTATTAAATAATCGACAAGGAAATTATTGGTATTTAAAACATCCTGTCTTTATATGATTTATATATTATTTGGTATTTTACCGAGGTATTAAACATTGGTGTTACGGTCGAAGCTTTTTAATTTGGTTTGAAGATGCTTTTTCTCAGACATTATTACTGGATTTCTTTTCTTGTGTACAAATGAGACTGTTCTCGAATACTATTCTGTTAAAAGATGTTGTTGCAAAAAAATTATGTTTTATTTTGTATAACTTAAAGTAAACATCGTCTGGAAAAAGTTGTAAGACTTTATTTAGTTGATATCATATTCAATACATAAGTTGAATTCTATTATTGATTGTCAACGAGAAATCGATCATCGACATGTTCTTTTCTGTATATCGTCTAAAAGTTGTGCACACATTCTAGAAATATACGTATGGTTTCCCTTCTCACGTCAGTAAGACTTTAGGAAATGAAAATATGTATCGCATAGGCTGAATTGGTTGGTGTGAAAGTCATATTTAACCTTAAGTTTACTGTGGAAAATTTATGTCAGACGTAAAATGATTATTTTATTACAAAACCTTACACGCAATAATTCAGCGCAATTTAATTTTTTTTGCTGCTGCTGAATTAAATTTAGTTTTTGATAATTACACATGTTTCTTAAGAATGTAAAAATGGAATGGTTGATATTTTTGTTATAATTTTTTATGTTTATTATTATTATTATTATTATTATTATTATTATTATTATTATTATTATTATTATTATTATTATTATTATTATTTTCTAATTGATTGTTATTAATTTGTAGGAAAATAAGTTTGAATTCTTTCATTGACTCAAACTTTTCAAAAATATTACTTATATCTCAAGCAGATCTTTTGAATTTCGGCAATGTATAGGACGAAATTGCTTGTATGGCAAAGAAAATCTCATAAACGTTTGACTAAAACTTATATCGAGGTATTTATGTAATTTTTGAAAATTAGAAAATTTGTATATAAAATGGGAAGAAATCGAGTAATACTTTAAATTCATCATATAGTGATGATTACTACATTCGGTTCGATAGTCTCTGCTTTATTCCAATTCTCAACAAGATAAATTAGTAAATGAACAGTTATCGATTTGTGACAATTCTTATCGTTGATTCTTCCACGTTTGGCAATTGTTTGAGTCTTAAAGAAAAATGTTAGCATCGGTCGCATTCAGGATGTATCATGTAGAAAACACAATAACAATAAATCAGTTGTGCAAATGGAGGATTCCGAAAATAGTTCCGATTATTGTAATGATTTTCAAATACAGTCGTGCAGACGATTATTTTGAAACCATTAACAAATACCAATATTGGCTTTTCAACGTGTGTGCTGAAGTTTCTGCAAATTGCAAGACGAATGCAACAGAATATATAAAACAAACAAATACATCAATAATTGTTCCTGTAATTTATAGCATTTTTGTACGGACTTTTTCAGATAGAAAACAAGAAAAGACAACACAAGTTCGAAATGAATGTTAAAATCAAATTTATTGTAACGAATCCTATAGTTTCAAGATAAAATGACAAGCAAAAATCAAGAAAAAATCAATAAAAAGAAGTAAAATACCAAAAATTCCAGCCATGTTTGTATTATTTTTATTTGATTGATTGCAAATCAAATGTTTTAATGGACACAGCAGACAAGAAATGTTGCGTATGTCGCGTTAACACTTTTAATAACATATCAAGCGAACATCATGAATATTAAAAGAATTGAATAAGCGTATATGAACTAATTTTTTATTCTATCGAACAAACAAAACGAAATCTTTCATAAAAAATAAAATAATTCAGTTCCTTCATTAAAAAAAGTAAACTCAATACAGAAACTCACACACTTGAACAATTGTAATCTCAATTTTTCGGAATGGAAACGAAGATAATCATGAGAAAATAAATATTTTGAAAATCACAGACGAAATGAAAGTTTGAAATGAGCAAAATGAAAAGAAATTGTTGTTCAAATGTGTTAGAATTAATTAGTTTTGTTTTTTTTATTTGATTTTTGTAATTTTACATTTCAAGGAGTAAAATCTACGTTAATTCTATTTTGTTGGAATAAAGATTCTGATTGTACTCAACGATTAGTTTTAGGGGAATAAGTTGAATAACGCATCACGGTGAAATTATGTGTCTGGGGTAACTGTCAGATATAAATGTGTTATAGAAAAATAACTAAGTTAGAAAAAGAAGAATTGGGCGTCGATCATAATGTTGAGGATTTGACTGACAACTATTGTGGGCTTACATTGTTTTTACGGCGAGGAATATGGACATTTGTGACATATTTGGGGGGGGGGGGTGAAATTGAAAAGTGGTAAAAACGAGAGAAAAGGGTATAATTACATTAATTTACTAAGTCGGATTTTGTCCACACTCATAAGATTAAATACGTGGAAGTAAAGTTCATTTACTGCGATTAAAATATAAAGTATCGTAGTGAAAGGAAAACTAGTGACAAGTTTAGGCAGAAAATATACGGTCGGTCATAATTTGATCCCTAACATAGGAAGAGTTTTAATAACTTAATATAGATTGTTTCCAGGACATTAAAATAGAGCAACGAATGTGATCTACTTATGTCAGAGAAACTGTCGCTATTTATAGGGTGTTGGGCAATAGCTGACCGGGATGTGTCGACTAAACGATTTAAATTGTTTGATGTATTGCAGGAAAAGATGTGTTGTTTGATTCTGGATTAAAACCTTTGCACCGTCCTACCCACAATCAAGAAAAAAGTTTTGTATACAAGATGGGTTTTTGCATCACGTATTGTTGGAGAACAAAAATATCTTTATAGTTTCTCTTCTGGTTACACGCAAACATACTAATGCTATGAAGAATAATACAGAAGTGTCCAACTTCGTTCATAACTCTGTGCAAATGGATAAAAACAAAAACGATTGAACACATAGTAGGGAATCTTGAGTAGAAACAGGCCGGTTCTTGTGACGTCATTGGTTCAGTAGGTTGGCAGCGATGAATTAAATTAATGATTTCCGAATGAGATCATTTATGCCCGGGCTGGATTATAAGGTGTGGTTGGTTTTTTGCTGAGAATGACGTAGAAAGAGGACAGACTGCGTTTTCGGCGTCGAATTATATTGAAAACATTTTCCAATTCTCCAGTCGCTGAAAATGAAAATAAAACGAAGAAAATTCATTAGGGAATTTCTTTTTCCAGTGTAAAATTTTCCAATATTCTACATTGATTTTCACACACATAACTAATCCAGCGTTAGTTCTTACTAAGCAAATTGTAAAAGAAAGATGTGTTTATCCAATGAATGACAAACTTTTAAAGTTTCCCTCCAGACTGTCCCGCTGTTATTAAAAGGCGATAAAAGGAAGCGTTTACTTTTCGCGCCAAAACAATTATTCAATTATTTCATTCTTAAACACGAATAATTTTTTATTCAAAATATCTTATTTAGTGTCATGATCAGAAAGAGTTTTAATCAATAAATCTGTTGAAATTAAAATGAAAATTTGTTTCCATTTTCTTCTTGTTTTCTTCATCTTGTTCCAAAATTATGATTAAGTATTTTTTTTCCTGAACATATTGCGCGTCAGAAATTTAGAATGTAAAGTTACTCACCTTTACTTAATTTGTCCATATCGTTTGGTGTCATAAACAAGGAGAGACCGTCCGATGCGAATTGAGGTGAAGGCGCGCTGAAAACTCCGTCCATAATGAAGCAGGTTGCCAGGATAAGAAACAGAAATTGGCGAGCCATTTTAGAATCTGAAAACGAGAGAACAAAAACTCATGATGAGCAGTCAGAGATTTCTGAAAGTGCAATCATTCATCTTAAAGACTAACAGGTAATAAAACGAAACATGACCAAAAAATGGCTGTAGAAAATAAAGTGAATATCTACGCAAGGCAAAAAGGTGCTTCTAAATATACAGCGAACGAGAAGGGTTTTTTTTCATGTACTTCAAGTACTGTGCTATACGGCTCTGACAACCAAGGGTTGACTAAGTGAAAACTAATGGTTAGGAATGAAAAGAAAGTGAAGTTTCAAAATAGTTCATGTCAATTATTATAAAAAATAGTTTCGAACTGAAATTTGATACTAGAACAGTTAAACCAGTTCGATTTAATAAAACATGACTATTTTAGTGATACAATATCATTTTCTAACAGATAAAATTAAGTCAGTCGGATTGTCAAAGTTAGACCGAAATAGTATTTATTCTGAATATGCAGCTCTTCTTGATGTTTGTGGAACCATGTTTCCGCCGAACACTAAAATGTAATCCGAGTTCATTCGTAAATTCGTTACGATTTTATTGCAGAATTAAACAAACAAAAACACTTCTGCAGTCTCTTATTAGACGCATGCGAACGTAAGCTTTCACAATTTACTTAACATTCAGAAAGAGAGAGGGGGAGAAAAAAGGGGAGAGAAAATAAATATATTTAATAGAAATGTCCTAAAAACAAACAATAATGATTACAATTCTTATTATTAATTGACGACATATAAAAAACAAAGAACTACATTTTCTTTAGATACACCGGTTGCCAACCACATTTCTGTCGTTATTTGTAAGTAAATTTTCTCATAACGTCAGATTAATATTTATGTGTGTGAAGCGTAACGTTTCCGCTTGGATGATTATCATGTTTACATATAACAATGCAATACTTAAATATTTTACATAATGTATTTCTTTCACTCATTTTCTTTTACTTTCAGATCGGTTTGTTTTCATCATTTATTTACTTTTTTTTTGCTGTTCTAAAAATACATTTTTTTACGAGGCTAAACCTCCAGTAGACATTGAAAACATCTACTTTATTCTATTTATACTTGAGACTTCTGAGTAGTTAAAAACGTACACACAGTGAGAAAAAGACTGAGAAACAAATAGAGTAATATAGAATGCGAGTGAGAAGAACATAGCATGGTCGTTACATGGCGTCGGACACGTAGACAACGATGCGATACGTATCAAAGTTTCTCATTTTTATATATTTTTATTATGAAAGTCTGACACCTTTGGCGATTCCGCCCGATTTAATTTGACGCTATTGTTTCTAAGTTATCAACTGATATGTTACGCTTTTCATATTTTGCTATTCTGCTTTCGTAAAATTATACGGTGGCTTAGTGGTTAGCGACGCGGACTGAAAACTTTGGTTCGAGTTCAGTTCGTCCCACAGAAACACTTTCATCAAAACATACACCTGACCTTGTGTCTAACCTCATGGAGAGGCGATAAATAAAATGCATTAAACCTTCTTTTAGTGTTTGACATTAAAAATGTTAAAATAGTTTTCGTTTGTGGGAAATAGAATTCATTAAACTTTTATCACTTGGCCGCGAACGATTACAAAAACAGACACATGAACCATAAACTAGACAATAATGAACGTCATACAGGCCAAGATAGTCAACTATAAATATGTGTGATGTTTCTCTGTCTGAGGATGCAATTGAAACGAAAGTTCTATACCGAGATAAAACGCACCTTTTGTCGAGCAATCCGATGGTGGTATTAATTTTGTATTAGTTTTTTTTTACAATATTTTCGTTGAGAGTCTTCATTTTGTCTACTAATACGTAAGTACGAGTTAGCTCCCCTAGCAACACAGGGTAACACTGCTTATTAACTAAAACGGTAGAGACAAAAAATCAAATTGTTCCTTAGTGGGAAAGACTTATGTCTTTTAGGAGAAATTATAAAACAGGCAGAGTCTCATTCTCCTTAGTGGGTTATCCATATATATATTAAATCTTATTATATTGTGTGTTATCCATATATATATTAAATCTTATTATATTGTGTGTTATCCATATATATATATTAAATATTATTATATTGTGTGTTATCCATATATGTATTAAATTTTATTATATTGTGGGTTATCCATATATATGTATTAAATCTTATTATATTGTGTGTTATCCATATATATTAAATCTTATTATATTGTGTGTTATCCATATATATATTAAATCTTATTATATTGTGGGTTATCTATATATGTATTAAATCTTATTATATTCTGTGTTATCCAAAAATATATATTAAATCTTATTATAATGTGTGTTATCCATATATATATATATATTAAATCTTATTATATTGTGTGTTATCCATATATGTATTAAATCTTATTATATTGTGTGTTATCAATATATGTATTAAATCTTATTATATTCTGTGTTATCCATATATATATATATTAAATCTTATTATATTGTGTGTTATCCATATATATATATATATATATATATATATATATATATATATATATATATATATATATTAAATCTTATTATATTGTGTGTTATCCATATATATATTAAATCTTATTATATTGTGTGTTATCCATATATGTATTAAATCTTATTATATTCTGTGTTATCCATATATATATATTAAATCTTATTATATTGTGTGTTATCCATATATATATATATATATATATATATATATATATTAAATCTTATTATATTGTGTGTTATCCATATATATATTAAATCTTATGATATTGTGGGTTATCCATACATATATTAAATCTTATTATATTGTGTGTTATCCATATATATATTAAATCTTATTATATTGTGGGTTATCTATATATATTAAATCTTATTATATTGTGTGTTATCCATATATATATTAAATCTTATTATATTGTGTGTTATCCATATATGTATTAAATCTTATTATATTCTGTGTTATCCATATATATATATTAAATCTTATTATATTGTGTGTTATCCATATATATATATATATATATATATATATTAAATCTTATTATATAGTGTGTTATCCATATATATATTAAATCTTATTATATTGTGGGTTATCCATACATATATTAAATCTTATTATATTGTGTGTTATCCATATATATATTAAATCTCATAATATTGTGTGTTATCCATATATATTAAATCTTATTATATTGTTTGTTATCCATATATGTATTAAATCTTATTATATTGTTTGTTATCCATATATATATTAAATCTTATTATATTGCGTGTTATCCATATATGTATTAAATCTTATTATATTCTGTGTTATCCATATATGTATTACATCTTATTATATTGTGTGTTATGCATATATATTAAATCTTATTATATTGTGTGTTATTCATATATATTAAATCTTATTATATTGTGTGTTATCCATATATATATTAAATCTTATTATATTGTTTGTTATCCATATATATATTAAATCTTATTATACTGTGTGTTATCCATATATGTATTACATCTTATTATATTGTGTGTTATCCATATATGTATTAAATCTTATTATATTGTGTGTTATCCATATATATATTAAATCTTATAATAGTGTGTGTTATCTATATATATCAAATTTTATTATATTGTGTGTTATCCATATATATATTAAATCTTATTATATTGTTTGTTATCCATATATGTATTAAATATTATTTTGTAATGAAAAAAAGCATTGACTAGAAAAATAGAAAGCATGTTTGGATTCGACTCAAAAGAATATGTTGTTTTCTGAGAAAATTACTTTTTGATGGAAATCGCTTCAGACAAGGCATGAAGCCACTTGATGTAAGGAGCAAACAAGAACAAATATGATTATCGCAAAGACAGGAGATACCTATTGGATTTAGTCTTGAAAAGACCAAGGTTATAAGTAGTAGGAAAACAGTCAGCAGGAAGAGAGCTGAAGAACACAAGCCATAATAATATTTATAGAAAAGGCTAAGACTAGCAACATCACGTCTGTGAGGAAGAGTGCAGGGAAGAAGAAAGGGTAGGGCCCATCAAATTACAGATACATTTCTTCACCTCATCAACAACCCTTAAATGGGACAGAGATTCAACAGTCCAAATATGATAACAGTACTCCAAAAATGGCAACAATATGAAACTAACAATTGTGATCGTTAGAATATTGGAAAAGTCTAATAAAAACTGTTTTTAAAAAAGACAGAAGAAATTATTCAATTCATGTCAAGCGATGAACAAATCAACTTCGAAAAACATTTTTCAGAAACAATTATTATGTAGTTTATGCTTTACCACAAGCCATAATCAATTGTTGAAAAAGCGAAACAATGAAATTGAATTAAGCCAGGTTTCATTTCCAATGTAAACTAAGTGAAGGTTATCAGCATTTAATTTGTAGGGAACATTTCCGACAAATGGGATAGGTTTTTTGGCAATGTTCCTGGTAAAGTAAAAGGTGTCTCGCATGATATGTTCAAAGGTCAGAAGATGAGACACCTGACAAAATAAAACAAAGATGTGATTTTTTTAAATTATCGTCGCTTTTCATACCGTGGGGATTTTCATCCCTGAAGGAAACTTCAATTCTCGCACACAAGACAGTATGAGTTATATTCGAAGATAAGCGCTGCAAGTTGAATTGGGAGCGACATCTTTTGAAGAGAAGGAATAACAACTGTGTATATTAATTTAACAATTTTACTTGAGCAGGCAATAAATGGTGATATACAACAGAAACGCTAAATATACAGAATGAAGGTATGCGAAGACGTGCCTTCGCGAGAACTTATCTTAGCGGATGTGCACGATTGCTCCAACGATTCTGGTACTTTCAAACGTAGAAAAAATGGCTTATGCTTGTGACTACCTTCTGTGCGTTTGTGTCGCAACGCTGTCAACCGACGTTCACATCTAAAGTTACTAGGAAAAGAGCCTAAAGCGCTACGCATTTGAGCTTATATAGGTTGGTCTACATGAACCCTAAGGGAGCAGTGATAGGGTTACCTTTTGGCAAATCCACACAATCCTTAAAGCAACAAGGGCGACAACCACTGACAAATCTATGTATCTTATGAATTTCAAAGATACTTCTTGATATTCAATACTTCAAATACCCGAAATGGGAGTCGTGAGATTTATAAATTCCAAAAACTCAACAAAGTATGAATTTTACACAACCATAAAATCGGTTCATTAAAATAAGATATGAAAAAAGAAAACATAACAAGCAGAGTTTGTAAATGATAAATATATTTTCGGCTGAAAAAAAATTTATATTTTGGGATTTGTGAAAAATAGAAAAACTGAAAAATTCTAGAAATCAAACAACTTACGTGTGTCTTCGAATGTTCGGTGGTTTTCGGTGAAAGGTTGTTGCAGTCGACGAGAAGAGACGATGGCAATGGAGATTGGACTCGGTTGGTGTATATCTGATCGCAACGGTTAGTCGCTAGTTTTTATAGTCATCAGGCGGGTCTGTGCAAAAATAGGGTTGGTCCTAAAGGACTGTCTAAAACGGAGAGAAAGTGGGAGGTGTTTAAAAATAAATTATAACTGGAATTGTCAACCGGAATAAGGAGAAAAAGATGAAAATAAAACTTTTGTTTTTGTATGTGCGTCTGAGAGAGAGAGAGAGAGAGAGAGAGAGAGAGAGAGAGAGAGGGGGGGCGCACATTGCAACAGAGAACACAGAATCTTGAATAAAAACTGAAGAAATGGAGGTGGATGCTGGGAAGGCGTTCAGCAAACTTCATGACGGCAATCAAAACTAAAAATAGAAGAGAGAGAATGCGAGAGAGAGAGAGCGAGAGAACAAGAGAACGAGAGAGAGAGGGAAGGCAAAATGGTCGGAGGTAAAGTGGAGGCGTTGGCGTGGAAATACATCAAACTTTGCAGCCAATCCGGAAGATTTGGAAAAACCAACGACGACTTTTCGACGTCACGCCATTTTCCCCCATCTCGTCTATATTTGGAGTCTTCAATTGTGAGTGGGAGTTTGTTTGGTAAGGGGTAAACGAAGAGGGGGAGAAGAAGTATGGGGGTATTGCGTTTGTTCAAATACATTAGATATTTTATAATTAGTTTTTCTGCTAAGTTTAAATTTATATTCAAATGTATGAAGACGTTGAGTATATTATCAATACACTTCTGACGATTGGATGTACCGTGAAACTGAAGCAAAGTGTTAAGATAAGACATCTCTTAATGTTATAACATTATATCTTAAAGCATATATTGGTCCATTTACGTATGCTAGGTCTGCTGTCATGATTCGACTACAATTTTGAGAAGTTTACTTTCATGTCATCTATATTAATAACATTATGGGACAATCTGTGTGTTTGTGTATCTTGCATCTATGTTACGTAATTTAATCTTATTTAGTTATTAAAATCAAAAACCAATAACGTATACTGAAACAAACTTCTTCCAGATCCTATTGAAAATATAAATTTAAATACAGATTTTTTTTGTTTCTTATCTCTATATAAATTTTGTTCACTTACGGTATTAAAACCTCGTTTAGATGTTTAATAAATGTTTGCAGTTGCATCAATTGTTAATCCTCCGATAATTTCAATCAATCAATCAATTTTATTGGCAAAAAATAGCAAAGTGAAGCAAGCTATGTAAAAAGAAAGTTAGAAGATATTGCATGTGAATATTTGTCAATGGCGACTTTTAACATGGATATGGTAGGCATCATCAAGACCTCCTCTGGTAAACTGTTCCATGGATCAGAAAGACGGACAGAAAATGCTGCCTTTCTTCTGTTGTACACTAATTACGATGTTGTTTTTTTTAATTTGATGAGATTTTCCGTTTTAACATGCACATAGAAACTCTTTAAACTTAGAAATTTATTGTCAACCAATTTGTAGGTAATTCTTTTTTTTTCTTTACTTTTGGTTTGGTAGTTTGGTAGTTTTGTTTTACGGCATATCAACCCTTTTTGGGTTATTTAATGCCGAATCTGGTCTTGTTTTCTTCTCTTTTTTTGTTTCTTCCCCCTTTTAATATCTGTTTCTATTTAACCCATAGTTGGGACCCTAACAGGTACTACCACTCCGGGTCAGGGTGGACCTGGGAGCAATGGAAATTAAGAGGAGGCTCCACATTCCCCAAAGTCCGTAAGCCGGATCTCACCATCGGATGTAGTTTAAGGTCATATCCAGGACACGGAGTAGGGTAGGAAAAATAAAAATAAAAAAGGGGAGGGAGAAAGGGAGAGGGGCTGTTGTTTTTGTTTTTGGTTTTGTAGAACATAATTAAGTTTTACAAAAAAAAAAAAAAAAAAAACCTCAATGTAGGTGAATTTCGTCTCAGGGAGCCACAGGGCAGCCTGATCTGGTATCACC
Source organism: Sepiola atlantica (assembly GCA_963556195.1). Lineage (NCBI taxonomy): Eukaryota > Metazoa > Mollusca > Cephalopoda > Sepiida > Sepiolidae > Sepiola > Sepiola atlantica. The sequence goes on from OY744526.1 coordinate 116,383,519, forward strand.
AGTCTTTACTTTTGATTTGAAAGTATTTTTTGAAATATATCATTAAATAGTTTTACAATTTTTTTAACAGAGCTACGAATAATTTGCTAAAATTTCAAGGCGATAGTTTAACATTTTAATTTGTTTGCTTTAAGTAAATAATATACTTAAAATATCGTAATAAAAATTATATACAGTGGATTTTGACAGCAACATTTAATTTTTTCAATATGTGGACAAAAGCATGCTTTCCTTTGAATGGGAGGAGAGTAGAAAGTGAACGTTCGGTTCTCTTAGCAGCCTCGTAACTCTCGATTCCCTTATTTTGTTCTTTAGTTATTACATTCGATGAGCAATGTTTCTGACAAAGGAGAAAGAATTGCTGTTTTCTGGGTCGGAATCTATACATCAAATACTTATCGTTGGCTAGTTTTTGACCTTGAAGTAGTAGTTTTAACTTCTTACACCAATTGGCTTCATGCCTTATCTGGAGCGATTTTCATTAAAATAAAAATCTTCAAAGCTAGGGAGGCCTCCTTCGTTTTAGAGGAAGGTCAGCGTACTTAAAATATTGCAACATAAAAGCATATAAAGTTACTTTTAATAGCAACAATATATTTTCAAGGGATGGACACAGGCCTACATTCCTCGAAAAGGAATGGTTTGGGCAACGCTCTAGAGGCCTACTTAGATATGTTGTCACCATAAGCAATTTATTTTAACTAAAAGTTACACAAAATTACTGTTAATAACAACAACAAAAAAAAGACAACATATTTTGATAAGGTTGGCCTTAGCCAATTCTTTCCCTGAAACTATTCTTTTGGCATCGCTTTATTTTCATTTTTGTCACTGTACATATTTTTTTTACAATAATTTAATGTAAGAAAAAATATGTACAGTAGTATTTAACAGCTACAACATATTTTCACAACGTTTAGCCTAAGCCTGCTTTTCTAGGAAAGAATAGTTTCGGAAGCGCACTGGATACCTCCTTAGTTATATTCTTATCACCGTTATTAAAATACTGTAATAAAAAAAATTAAATAAAGTTGCTTCCTTTTGTGTCATCGTATGTAAAATAATATTTAAAAATTATAAACTCTGGATTTTAACAGCAATTAATCCACTAGAAACCCCCAATCCGCCTTTATCATAGCAAGATGATTTGGGTAGCGCTCTGGAGGCTTCCTTCATGATATTTTTTGCCAACGTCAACATACTTCAAATATTGTAAGATAAATGTGTATAAATTTGCTTTTAATTGCAACAACATATTTTCACAGTGTTGGCCCAAGCCTACCTTCTATTGAAAGGATGGTTTCGACAACGTTCTGGTGTACTACTTTGTTTTATTTTATGCCAATTGTTTTCAAATATTGAGAGAAAAAATTGCATATATTGGCTTTTAACAGCAACAACATCATTTGTATGGAGTTCCCAGGAAGTTATAGTTTTAGCATCGCTCTGGAAGCTTCCTGGCTTTTATTTCAGGTCACCGTAATTAAAATATTGAAAGAAAAAATAATATACAGTGCATTTTATCAGAAAAATATTTTCATTGATTGCGCTTAAGCTTGGTTTTCCAGGAAGGATAGCCTCGGCAGAGCTCTGGAAGCCCCATAGGTTTATTTTTGGGTAACCGTATCTAAAATTTTATAACATATAATTATATAAAGTCACTTTTAGCAGAAAACAACATACTTTTACGGGGTGATCCAAGACTGCTTTGTACGAAAAACGCTTCCCACAGCGCTATGGAGGCCTCCTTAGCATTGTTTTAATCAATTTTAGAACATTCAGATTTTATAAAATTCAAATTAATATAAATTCAATTGTGGTTCAAAATTTCAAAAAAATTGCTGTCGAGAATCTTGTGAAAAATTCAATGAACATAGCAACAGTATATTTTCCATTATATATTAACTAACAGGGCTACCCGCCGTTGACAGGGGTCATAAACAGCAAAATAGAAGACGTTTAAAAAGTGCGTGTTTTTATTTTACAATGTATATATATATATATATATATATATATATATATATATATATATATATATATATATATATATATATATCCCTCTCTCTATCGTCTCTGTCTCCCCCGGCGCCAGTTCGTTGTCTACTATACAACACAAAACACATTAAGATTATTACTCCCGGGCAATGCGGTATTAACACACACACTCTTTTTCTATGGTATTGAACACTTTTGGATTAACATATTGTTGTGGGGTACAAATAACTCCTATTGAAGAACTAATGGAAGCAACCATCTATAATAAATACCATGGTTGCAAAGACTCAAACAGAGCACACTCCTATCATGTGAGTGTCCACGTGTGGTATCTGTTCCGATGGATACTACACCCTATAGACCGGTGTTGTCTTGGCCTTCGGGGCATGATTCCGCAGGTCTATGGGTCTGTCCTGTGCAGTTCTAGGAGGTCCACCCTCCCAGGCTTTGCCTCTCCTCTTTGGGGAGGAGTAAGTTGATAGCTTACTGCCTGAGGCGCCCCTACCGGGGAATGCCGACGGGGCTGTCCAGGCAATTTTTAATGGCTAAAGCGCTCACGTTCTCGGGCGCTGGCTTTTCAAATCCCACTTTCCGACCTTGTGTCACATACTCCTATAGTGGGTAGGTGTTAAATATCGAGGACATTCCTATTCATGTTTTACCGCATGGTAGGAATCCGGTCATCTCCTACCACATTTAGTGGCGTTACTGTATTGCTATGAATAAATACATTGTATATTTTAACCTGTCACAATTTGTGGTTGTTATCTTTGTGACCCCTAGCACGGGTCTACAACACTGGCGACGAGAAATTTAGTAAAGAACATACGTGAGGATTTTGATTTTATACCAGTCACGACAAACTGGCTATCAGGATTACTCAAGAAAGTTACCGGTTCATTCGACAAAAAACTGAATAACGAAGATTCGGGCAAGGATTTACTTGAAAAAAAAACCGTCAAACAACAAAAGACGTCGTCAAAAAAGTATTATCTTGCTGTTGGAAAAAAAAGCCACAAGAAGCCTAAACTACGAGTTAAAAACGGAACTCATAAATGGCGATGATTTACGACAACTGAAAAAAAAAAACGACTCAAAGTTTCAGTAAGTACAAAAAAAATTGTCTGTTCTAAAAAGATTGTCTTAAAAAGGCATTAGCATTGAAAAACAAAATTAAAAAGTTACGTCGGATTTTTCCGATTAAAATAAATTTTTCTCTGACTGACTGGCACGTTGAAAAAAAAACACTTTCGACAAGCAGGTACGGCATAACACTTTGTGTTAATGAGAAAATATGATATTCTGTTACGCACTTAAAGCGGAAATTATGGCCAATATTTAAATAAATGCTATGAACTCGGTGTTTTTTCACAAAAAAAAAAAATTCTTTGTAAAAAAAAAAGTGTACGTTCAACAAGGATTTGAACTAAATACTTACACGTTACGAAAAGAAAATTGAAGAAAAAAAAAGGTCAAAAGAAAATTGAAGAAAAAAAAAGGTCAAACTTTTTTCTGTATAAACACAAACGCTGAATTATTTTCTAGTGGAAAATTGCCACACAAGGAAAAAATAAATTAAGGAAATACTCGTCAATATAACCAGATACAAAAATTGTAAAAGTTTTTTTTGTAGAGTTGGTACTATAGAAAAAGAATTGGTTTGTTTCTCAAAACGCTTTTTTGTCATAAAAAAAAATAATGGAGGATTTTTCAAAACAGATTTTGGAAATTATAAAACTTCAACAAAATCAACAATTAGAACTTGAAAAAAGGTTTCGAGAAGAACAATTGATAGTACAGAAACAAAATTACGAGAAGCGGTTAAGTTTAATTAAATACTTCGAGGAAAAACAGGGAAGAGAAAATAAAGAAATGATGAAATACGCCGCGGAAGAAAAGAAAGAAATGAACGAACAAATATTGGAATTGAAAAAATTACATTTAGAGCATAAAAACCAATCAGATAAAAAAATGGATTTGTTAACGCAAGTTTTAATGAATAAGGACAACGAACAGGAAAACAGTACGGCTTTTTCGCAAAATGCGATCTGGTCAGCCATTGATACATTTCGCTATGCTCCTGAGGAAGACCTAACATTTGAAACATACTTCAGAAGATTTGGAGACTTATTCAAGATTGATTGTGGTTCATGGACGGATCAAAAGAAGGTTCGTTTATTACTACGGAAGTTGGGTGCATCCGAACATAACAAATTCGTGGATTATATTTTGCCAAGAAAAACCAACGAATTGTCGTTTGACGAGGCAGTCAAACTGTTAATGGAGTTATACTGTCCAAAGACAAGCCTTTTCCATAAAAGATGGAAATGTATGAATATTACACATAAGGAAAATCAGGATTATACGACTTTTGCGTCTATAGTTAATAAAAACTGTGACGACTTCATGTTGGCATCATTAACGGCAGATAATTCTAGATGCCTAATATTCACACAAGGTTTGATAGCCACAAAAGACGCCGATATAAGACGTCGTGCTCTCAATAAACTGGAATTAGAACCTGATTTAACGCTTCAGAAACTGGCTGAAGATTGTAAACGGTTGGTGGCTATGAAACAAGATTCCCGAAACATAGAGGAAGCAGGTATCGCTCACATTAAAAAGATACGCTCCAAAAATAAAGGACACTCACCCGCCAGCTATTACCAATCAAGAGGCAAAAAGAACCCTTCACAAAATTATCAGGATAGATAAAAACCTAAGACCCCTTGTAGTAAATGTGGAGGACCTCATGGGTACAATGCATGTTGGTACCATAAGAAAATAACGTGTGACCTATGCAAACGAGCAGGGCACAAGGCCTCATATTGCAGAGCAAAAGTAGGAAAAAAGAACTACATAAAAACTGCAAAAAGGGACCCTTCACCAACAGAGAACATAAGGAAATATGTTACAGTGAGAATCAGAAATAGAGAAGTAAATCTACAACTCGATTCAGGGTCGGATATATCGATTATAAATGTTCACACGTGGAATAAATTAGGTAAGCCCACGATGATGAAGACGAATAAAATCGCAAGATCGGTAACTGGTGAAAAGATACATTTTGAGGGTGAATTAATTATTAATGTTTCACTAAAAAGAAAGACAAAAAAGCTAAAAGTATTCGTTCTTAGGAACACATCAAATTTATTTGGATCTGACTGGATCCAAGAATTTGAATTATGGGACTCGCCAATGAGTGATTTTTGTCAAAAAGTCGGAAATTTAACGGCCGAAGCCGTCAAACTAAAAAAAAATCTAAAAAACATTTTTCCAAGTGTTTTTTTCTGAAAAGCTTGGATGCTGCACGAAAATAAAAGCGAGATCCGAATTGCTGGATGAAGCAAAACCAATATTCAAAAAACCGCCGAATACTACAGTTCCTAAAAAGATGTATTTACCTGGGGAAAAGGTATTTTCCAGGTACATAAAAATAATAGTATGATGTGGGAACTAGGAAAGGTCAAGCAGAGGATCGGGCGGATGGTTTACATAATCGAAGGTCCAAAATTCACTCACAAGGAGCATTTGAACCAAATTCGGAAACGTGTCACTGATGACGACAGACAACCTCCTGTTGAACAAGAAGAAGTAATGGATCATATATATGACACGTTCGACCTGGTAACACAACAAGCAGCCGGACAACGCCGATCTTCCAGAGAAAGAAAAAGGATCGATCCCATAGAGATCAATCCCAGAAAAAAGAGCTATACGATCATTCCAGGGGAATGAAAAGCTCGGGAGGGGGGTGTTGTGGGGTACAAATCACCCCTATTGAAGAACTAATGGAAGCAACCATCTATAATAAATACCACGGTTGCAAAGACTCAAACAGAGAACATTCCTATTCATGTTTTACCGCATGGTAGGAATCCGGTCATCTCCTACCACATTTAGTGGCGTTACTGTATTGCTATGAATAAATACATTGTATATTTTAACCTGTCACAATTTGTGGTTGTTATCTTTGTGACCCCTAGCACGGGTCTACCACACATATACAACTTAACAAATGTATGACTGTATTAATTATTTAATTGATGTGGAGCAACACCGAGTCTCTTGTCTAATATACAAAACAATAATGAAACACATTGAAGGGCAATGTGACGTTCTGACACACCTGCTCTATCTGGATTATTGAACACTTTGGATTAATATATACCATTAGCCAAGTGTAATACTGTATTATTACTATTATTGCTCCCGGGCAACACCGAGTTTCATATCTAGTATACAACACTTTAACAAAACACATTAAAGTTATTACTCCTGGGCATTGTGGTGTCAAAACACACCCGCTTTATCTAGGGTATTGAGCACTTTTGGGTTAATATATACCACTTACACCATGTAATACGTTATTATTTGTACTCACTAGAAGTTATCACACAGGTCATCGTCAGTGATTGCTCACCGACAATAACCGGTGGTGTTCCCTGGAGTCTGAGTGACAACAAGTCTCCCCAGATTTCCAGTATTCTCCATCTCTTTACGATGACCACCGAAAATAACCTTGTGGTATCGCAACAGCCGCTTACCATTGATTTCTGGCTGGTAAGGACTATTGGTCTTCTCTGAGATTTAGGTGACAATAAGCGTCCCCAAGGTCCAAGTACTCTTCGCAATCTTCCAGTGGAGGTATGGTTTGTGATGTCTCTACTCGGTCCTCTCCTCTTCCTTGACCATCTACAAATATTTTGTGTGGTGTCAGCCTAGGCCGGCGCCATTTGGAGGCGCAGCTTATGATGTTTCTTGCAATTTCTGTTTATTGGTTCATTTTTGTGAGCTGATGCCGGTGTAATTTATTGAGGGGGCACTTATGATGTGCTGTTTCTTGCAGTTTCTGTTCCGTGTTTCGTGATGTGGTGTTCGTCCTGTGGTTTTGTTTTCTTCTTGTTGTAAATTCCATGTGACTAGTTACCATTCATAGCTTATGCGTGTTAGTTTCCGCATTCGATGATTTTCTTTAAGATTGCAGCTGTTTTGATCATTGCCGTCCTTCGTATGGTCTCAGTGATCGTTTTGATTCCAATTTCTCCAAGTGTTTTCACCGGGTTTTTTGGGGGGAGGGGGGGCTGTTCCTAGTACTCCTATGATTATTGGTATTATACTGATTTTTTCATGCTACATATTCCTTTTAGTTCTTTGGCAAGTTCCGTGTATTTGCTTCGTTTTTCCGTTTCTTTGACCTTCACTCTGTGGCCTGCTGGAACGGCGAAGTCTACTATTTGGCAAGATTTTTCATTTTCGGCGATTATCATAACATCCGGTCTTCTTGCTAGTATGAGTTAATCTGTTTGTATATCCATATCCCGGAGGATTTTGTGATTTTCGTTTTCCAGTATTATTTCTGGTGTATGTTTGTACCATTTGTCTGCGTATTCGAAATTAAATCGTTTATATAGTTCCCAGTGCACTGCTGAGCCCACGCAGTCATGTCTGTGCTTGTATTCTTTTGGGGCTAGTTTGTTGCATTCACTTCATATATGATTTAGTGTTTCGTCTCTTTGTCCACACAATCTGCATTTACTGTTTTCCTGGGTTTTATCTATTTTAGCTTTAATGTAGTTTGTTCTGATCACATTGTTCTGTGCAGCCACTAGTAATGATTCCGTTTCTCTGTTCAAGTGTCCTTTTCTTAGCCATGCCCGTCTATTTTCATTGGTTTCTTCTTTTGTCAGTCTCAGGAAGCGTTCATGTACTTGTGTTTCCACCCAATTTTCTTTTTTTTGTCTTTTTGTTTCTGGTTTCGGTGCTTCCCGAGTTGCTCGTTGGAACGGTGTCTCTTGCTGCGGTTATTAGCCTTTCCTTGTGCTGATTTATGCATTTTTCCAGCTCTTTTTTTGTGTGGAAACACAGTTTTCTGTACTTACCAGTCTTCTTCCCCCTTCGTTTCTTTTCATGTAGAGTCTATCCGTATCGTATTTTGGGTGTAGTGCGTTGTGAATTCTCATTAATTTTCTAGTCCTCTAATCAAGGTGTCTGGGTTCTTCTCTCGTACAGCCTATGAATGGTCTAGGGTCTTTTATTAGTGATATAGCCCAGGTGTTTATTCCTATTAGTAGATTTCTGCTATATAATTTTTTTTCTAACAGTTTCCTTGTTCTTCGTAAATATCCTTTTCCAATCTTCTCTTTCATTTCTGTAGATTTGATGGTGTCTGCTTCCAGCACTCTCAAATATTTATAGCTATTTTGTTCGCCTAGCGCTCTCATCTCCTCTTGGTTGGGGAGTTCCATGCCCTCTGTTGTCTCCAGTTTTCCTCTTTTCATCTCTAGTAGTGCACACTTTTCCAAATCCTATTTGAACGTTCTGACTGGAGATTCTGGTCGTATTTATCAACTGTTCCAGTTCCTTTTTGCTTTTTGCAAATAGATTCAGGTCGTTTATTCTTTGTTTTGTGTCTGTAAATTTGTATCCGACATCACATTTTCTGAGAATGTAGTTGAGTGGCATCATAGCTATTATGAACAGTAATGGTGATAGAGAGTCTCCTTGGAAAATGTCTCTCTGTACTTTGATCTCAGTCAGGTGTTGTCCCCCGACTGTCCGTTCTAGTCTCTATGTTTCCATTGCTTTCTTAATAAGATTAATAATCCTGTCGAGTATTTTGTATATTTTTAAACATTCAATTACCGATGCTTGATGGATTCTGCTTTTTAGTAGTCAATCCATGCCATGGATATGTTCTTTTTTCTACTTTTTACCTCTTTCAGGATCTTTTGATCAATATATAGTAGGTCATGCGTCCCTCTTTTCCCTTTACAGCATCCTTTTTGTTCATCGGGGAGCAGTCCCCAATTGTTCAGGAATGGTGAATTTGTTCTCTCAGTTGTGCCGTCAGGATTTTCCACATTATTATTATTATTATTATTATTATTATTATTATTATTATTATTATTATTATTATTATTATTATTATTATTATTATTATTATCATCATCATCATTATTATTATCATCATTATTATTATTTCATAGTAGTTCTCAACTTTTTGATGTTTCTAGTTTGATTTTTCTTTTTGAACATCAAGTCAATTTCTTTGACTTTCGACATTCAAGCTGTACCTTAACCTTTTGGCCGTTCCTAACAGGCAAGCCTTTTGCAGAATTGGAAAAGAAATTGTCTCGTCAATCTATTTAAGGTATTTATGGTGGCTTTTCGTTATGGTTCCAAGCGTTCCAATTACAACGGGAATCACTTTTACTTCTTTACATTTCTCATTTTCTCATTCTCATTTTAGATCTTGATAATTATTTTTTTTGTGTTCTTTCTCCTGCACTCTGATATCAATAAGGCAGGCTATATTAATAATTAAAAAAAATTATCTCATCTATTTTAGAAAGATTAAGTCGGGTTTAGAATGTTCAAAAACCTTATCAGTTTGTATGCACACGTCCCAAAGAAGTTTTACATTATCGTTCTATGCACAACTCCATGCTTATGCTTATACAACTTCTCAGTGTGGTCCAATTCATAAAGTTTGCATATACTCCAGTGTAGTACCATTTTATACTGATGTTGTGCTAACATAGAGCATTCAGATATTATATGCGCTAAGGTTTCTTCCCTTTCATTACACAATCAGCATACCGGTGATTCTGCAGTTTTGTCAATGTAATGTTTGATGGATCTAGTGCGAGTTGCTTGTTCCTTGGTGCTCTCAGTAGATCTAATTCCAGCTGTCATTATCTCTAAATGCAGTATTTTATTTACCTCTTCTCCAGGAGGTTAGACACAAGGTGTGGGTTTTGATGAAAGTGTTTCTATGGAACGAACTTGATTCGACCCCGGCACACCCAGGTCTTCAGTCTGTGTCGTTAACCACTTAGCCACTGTGCTATCCCCATCTCTAAATGCAGTATTCTTACAGAATACACAGTGTTGTTTCTTTCCAAATAATTTTAACTCTTTTGTAACCTTTGATTCTTTTTGACCACAGTTCTTAGTATTTCCTGTCTTTTGACTTTATCTTTTATGATCAAGACTGTAGTGCCTTTTTTCAGCCATTTAGGGAAGCTACCTGTAGTCAAATATCTATTTATCATTTATGCAAAAAGTGGGTGAAGAGCCGGGAGGTTTTTAAACCCATATCCCTGGACTTCGTCAGGTCGAGGTGCTTTCCAATTTGAAAGCTTTTTTGCCCTCTCCTTCAGCATGTCAACGGTGACTTATATTCGTTTGTCGTTCTTCTACATAGGACACCTCCCTTTTAATATATTTCATCCATTCTGCATCATCTTGATTCTTTACTTCCTTTTCCCAAATGTCTTTCCAGAATGCACGAGATTGGTCAGGTATAACGTCATTCCTTCTTTAAATTCCTTCTAATTGTTCAAAAATGAAGTTTCTAGATGTTCTCAAACATTCTGTTTTGCTGATACTGCTCAGTTCTGTCGCTGTAACGTTTAACTTTAGCAGTCTTAGCTACGACACGCTGTTTCAGTTCTTCAATTACACACTTTAAACCTTTTTTCGGTATGTGTCGAACTTACGAATTAGTCTTTCACAAGGGCTCTGACTTTTGAGTTTGCCATTTTCGACAGCTTGCACTTTACTTAAATCTTTTCTAACTTGTTTTATCTGACCATTTAAACGTTTCCTCCACCAGGGCTCTTTCTTTACTTCTTTTTTCCGTTTTTTCTATTCCGAGTAGATTTGACACAGTATTTGCAGCAGCTTTAATAGCTTTATTACACTGATTAAGATTATTTACTAATAAAATGGAAAGATTGCATTCACTTCTATGGTGACAGTTTAAGTATTTTTATCATTGACAAATTTCAGGTTCGGCGGCTGTACTAAATTGCTAGCTCTTAGCTTCTCATCTAACAATCTGAAAATATCAATGTCTTTTTCTGTCATCCCATGTTCTATCAAATGTTTTCCGATTGCATCTGTGGAAACAGCCTGATTACCATCGGTTGCAATATTTTCGCTCTCAGAGTTAGTTGTTGTTTCTACCTTAGACTTTTCTTCAACTTCATCAAGTTAATTTATCTGCACAAGCTCGTCAAAGTCTGCTCTCTCAATTTCTCTTTTTAGTTCTTCTATTTCAATAGCATATAACCATTCATTAGTTTTAATCACCCGGGCTTGTCCTGCAAGTTTTTGTTCTGATAATTCAAACAGGCCTAGCTCATTCCAGCTTCGGGGAATTCGTTCTCTATATGGTCTCTTAGGAGGATCACTCTTCAAATAAAATTTCATCACAATTCTATTTAAGGCCTAGGTCCGATTAGTTCTAGTTCGAGGATGTCGCTGGATGACGACTTGGGAAAACGTCGTTCATTGCCCTGCCGGACGTGGGACCAGCACTTGACATTCCAGACCCCCTTACGTCATTTTTAATTTGAGAATTGTGAACACTCATATTGGAATAATATAAGTAATTGTATGTGTAAGGTTTTTCTTTCCCTAGTATTTTTATTGCGATACCATCTCATGGAGAGTTGCTAACCAAAGTTTAAGACCCAATCCTGGCCATGAAATGTAGTTAAACCTCGCCGGATGTCAACCTGGTATTTAAGGATGCCGTTGCATTCTATCAGGTATTTGCTATCCTTCGAGATTCTGCATTCGGTTTATGGCTTACCGGAGATTCTCTACCCCTATGCAAGTTGACCTGTGGCTTGGATTACAATTATCCATCATCACCATGATCATCACCATGATTATGATTATTACTACTACAACCATCATTATCAATATTATTATTATTATTATTATTATTATTATTATTATTATTATTATTATTATTATTATTATTATTATTATTATTATTATTATTAAACAGGATCAGCACGGCTTTTCATGAATCAGTTGCGATTATCTTTGTACCGACTATCGAGTTTTTATTACCTCAGACAGTGAGAAAGAACATTTCATTAAATATTAGCTTTTTCGAATCATGCAAGTCTTAGTAATGCTCTCAATTATTATGGTAATCCAATTTCCTTCAAGTAACTGTCCAACTTTTTTTTTTTGGGGGGGGGGGTTCAATTAATTTTCAAAGCTATACTTCTTCATCAGAATTTTAAATAAAGATTCATTAAAATACCTTTTTTCCATCTCTTTTTTGGGAGGATATTATTATTATTATTATTATTATTATTATTATTATTATTATTATTATTATTATTATTATTATTATTATTATTATTCATAGTCGTCTCAACTTTTGGATGTTTTTAGTTGGGGTTTTGTTTTTTGTTTTTTGTTTTTTTAACATAAAGTCAATTCCATTGACCTTAGATATTCAAGTTGTACATTAACACTTTCGCCGTTCCTAATAGGCAAGCCTTTTGCAGAATTGGAAAAGAAATTGTCTCGTCAATTTGTTTAAGCCATTTATGGTGGCTTTTCGTTATGGTTCCAAGCGCTCCAATTACAACGGGGATCACCTTTACTTCTTTACACTTCCATAGTCTAACTAATCCCCATTTTATTATTATTATTATTATTATTATTATTATTATTATTATTATTATTATTATTATTATTATTATTATTATTATTATTATTATTATTATTATTATTATTTTTATTATTATTATTATTATTATTATTATTATTATTATTATTATTATTATTATTATTATTGCTGGGCAACACTTAATTTCTGATCAAGTATAAAGCACTATACCAAAACACGCTTCCTTTCATTCAATGACTACAGGAAAACATATTTAAAACCATAAATAGGCAACAGGAATTCCTTTCACAGAAAATATTTAAAAGCTAAACTGAACAATTTCCTTAATATTGTAATATTCTTGTTCATAGAAATAAATAAATAAAAATCTAGTTGAATTATTTATTTTCAATTCAATTATTTCAATCATTTCATATTAAAAAACTAATTATTATTATTTACTCACTAAGAGTTTTCATGCAAGTCTTTATCAGTGACTGTTCACTGACAATAACCAGTGGTATTCCCTGGAGTCTAAGTGACAACGAGTCTCCCCGAATTTCTAGCACCCTTTACCATTTCTCGCTGGCAAAAACCGTTGGTCTTCTCTAGAATTCGAATGGGAATAAGCCTCCGCAAAGTTCCAGTGCTTTCCGCACCCTTATAGTGGAGGTCTGGTAGGTGATCTCCCTCCTCAGCCTTTCTACCCACTTGATGTTTTACTATTATTATTATCATTATTATTATTGCCAGCAAATATATGCTTCTACAGCCGCATATTTAGCTAGCGTGGGAGAATTGCATCTGACGAACGAACATATGCTACACATCCTACACAACGGAGGAGGTCAGGCCTTGACGGATGGTCTCATGACAACAGAACATATACTATACCATCTTTTAACGAAGTATGTGATGCCTGGGATAATGTTATCATGAGCACAGAACTAATATTACGCTGTCCTCTAAAGGAGGCGGTAATGCGTAGGATGATGATCAACAACAAAATAACAGAACAGATATTACCAAACCCCCATAAGTGAGCATTGAAAGATAGTACAATAGATTATAATTTATAAATAGAAGTAATAGTATAGTTTCGGCTTTCGACTGACAGATCGAAATCTCTATCTAAATGAATAAATGCGAAAGTTTCTTTTCATTTATCACTCCTATCTAATATTCAGAACGGGTTACTGTTATTTCAATCAAGAATACAACATAAATATTTGATATTCTGTATATATAGTGCAGATAAACGATTAAGAAAAAAACCTTTTGACTGCCTAATTAGCATAACTATTTTTAAACCGTCTATAATTAATTAACATTTGGTATTATTAATTTGGAATTGCATTTGCTTATGTTTGTTATCTATATGCAATAAAAATAACTAAAACACCTTAAGTTTAAACAACCAGCGCTCGGACAAGACCTTACCAAAGGTCGTGGCTCGCCACAATCAAGGCATAAGCGAGAATAGAGAGGAGAGAGGGTGTGGCTGCCTCGCTCACTTTCTCTCTGATCTCTTTCTATCGCTTTCTTTTATCAGTTTTTACATTTTCCCTGAAAGATAAATAAATCACTTTTTATAAGTTTAGTTAATGCCTTTATTGTAAAGTTTAGCAACAATCTTATTTTATAATGTTTACAAAGACCTTATCATTATTCTGATTGCCAAATTAAAACAATAGTTTAGTAGCACTGTGATGTGTCCCAATTACGAAAAAATATTGATTCGTATTTTGGTATGATCGTAGATTAACATCCTCCGCGAAATTACCCGCCATCCACCCCAAAATTATTCTACCTGTTTTAGGCGATCACATGTAAACACCCTGAAAAATTTCACGGAAAGATGAAAAGAAAAAAGTATTATTTTGGAATTTAAAGTGGGGTAAATTTTTTGTATATTAATTTAATGTAAAATTATCCCATTTTGGGGGGCTAGTTTTAAGGCAGTTAACAAAATTCTTTTTTCTATGGAAGTTAAATCCACTGCATTTCTCTTGAGGCTATCTACTTTTTTAGGCGATTACGTATCGTTTTATTACCTTGCTACTTGGACTTAGGGTTAGTAGTATAAACTTTTGATATCGGAGAGTGTTAATCTGAAAATTTACCCATATTTAATTTTTTTTAATTTTATACATTTTTTAACTATACATCCCTTTTTTATTTTTATTTTCGTTGTTTTTTTTTCACTTCCTGTGAAAATTGAATAAAAAACGTTAAAATTATCTAACTAATTAAATACATTATTTTATGGTGTAACTAAAAATATTAAAAGTTTGGGGAATTTGTTTCACAACGTAAAATTAGCCGGTTTAGGGTTTGATGGCAGTTAACCATTTTTTCCATTGGAGATTGATTATGTACCTTATTGTTTTGGAGCGATTGCGTGTGGTTTTACAACCTTTCCAGTCGAACTTAGGATGAGTGTTAAAAAATATATTAGTTAACTGCCCTAATAATTTATGATGACCGTAAAAAGAAAAATCTCATTTTAGGGTGGTGTAATTTAGCTGAGTTTGTTAATCTACACATTTACAAAAGTTCGTTGTTAAAATTTTCGAATTCTCTGAGTAATTTAAAAAAAATTAACTGCCCTCCATCTTAAAATAATTGCTGCTCGGTGGTAGGTTTTGCTAGTTAGTAATATATTATTATTAATAATAAAAATGATAGATACTGCATTTAGGAAAATAATGTAAATAAAAATCAAGCAATTGTTTTATCTCAAAAATTTAACCCGCCTTTATCAGTCTATATAAATAAATAATCAAACCTGTTATGTCTGACTGGTGCACTTGTGACGAAACCGAACCAGAAATGATGCTGTATTTTTAATGTTTACTTCAGCATGGTTTAAGTAAACGAATGTTTTTTAATGTCGACTTTAGAATTGAAAAAGTTAAGCTTTGTAAAAAACTTACGAGTGAAAGTCGATTTTAATATATCTAATGTCTGTTTTTATTTTCGAAACAAAAGTTTTAAAATCTAATATCGTATATATCGTCATGATAACATTTACCTTCAGTATTACTGTGTTATTCCGGCTAGGATATCATTTATTGTAAAAACATTCTCTGTTTTTTTAATGTCTTTAGGAATGTTTTTTGCAAATTCAAAAACAGGTGTGTATATATATATATATATATATATATATATATATATATATATATATATTATAATCATAATATCATCGTGTTAAGGTTTTGGAACTTAATTTTTCTTTCTGTTGTGGGGGGGGGGCGCTCGCTGAATTTTGTAACAATAACTCATGTGAGTTTTATTTAATACATTTTCATGTATTTTGACTTGCCGTTAAATTTGTAAAGGACTCATTGGTAACTTTTTTCTATTCTCTTTTTCCTGTGTCTTTGAACCGAGGTTTTTTTTCTGTTGACAATGTACAATTTCCCTGATGAGTAACACATTCGGGTTGAATACTATTTATTCCGCTTTATTTCTGGTGCGAAACGCGCATCGGGAAGTATTGAATTTGAAATAAAAATGAGCACAACAAATAAAAATACAATATAAACATATCAGAGTTTTTGTTTGTTTGTCGGCTGGACAAAGTGGAATTAAAAGTATTCGCTAATATATGAAAGAGATTGACAATAATGAGGCGATATTTTGGTTGTGATCGTTTGTAATATTCTTAACCCCTCCTCCCATTCAATGAACTCTTCCGTCAGGCGTTGACTATAAATGCTTCGTCATCTTAATTTTATTTTGTGTTTTACTTTTGTGAAACCCCATAGACTGGTATTGTCTTGGCCTTCGGGGCTTGATTTACGCCGGTTTATGGAACTGTCCTGTGCAGTTCTAGGAGGTCCACCCTCCCAGGTTTTGTCTTCTAACCCTTTGAGAAGGGGTTAGTTTATTGCTAATCGCCTAGAGGCGCACCTACCGGGGAATGCCGACGGGGCTGTCCAGGCAATTTTTAAAGGCACCAAGTACTCTTCCTCTAGAGTGCGCAATCCCCACTTTCATTCTAATTTGTGGGAAGTAGATAAATAAGGTGTTTTACTTTCTTCTCTTCACTACATCGTTCAACGATATATGAGGATAAAGACATTGTAAATTCAGATGAAAGGTATGGTTATGAATTTATTTTTCTTTTGGTCATTGCAATGCACCTATAATTTATATATGCTCTGTAGCTTATATACAACTTCATTGAACTTGCATTTTTTTCTGATATTATAGATGGTATATACTTAAAAATATATTTTTGTAAGAACATATATATATATATATATATAAATATATATATATATATATATATATATATATATATATATATATATATATATATATATATATATATATATATATATAACCAGTAAGATCACATGTTAACTTTGGAAATGTTCATTTTTACCGAACCGCAAAAATGTAAAAATAATTTATATCGTATATATCCTCATAAATAAACGTATCTAAAAAAAACTCGTGTTTCTAAACATGTCTTAGTTATGTTATTTTACAAAAGTTGTCTGAATACGCGTTTTTAATTGAAAAGAAAATGTTTTCTATATAATTTTAAAACTGGCTTTAGAATTTTTCGGATTTTTTTTCCAAATCTTTACTTCTTTTATTTTGTAACAGTTGTCTGAACACATGTTTTGTTTTTTAATTGATAAATAAAATATCGTATATAGAAAAAATGAAATTGTGTCTCGTGGCGAAGCAAGTAGAGAGCGAGTTACATTATTATTACATAGATAGTTTCGTCCGATGTTACGCCCGATATTGTTACGATATTACTGCAACTTGTATCATTTCAGTGGAACGACATGTTAATTAGTAGCTCGAAATAAAATAATTCCATATACTATTATGATTCACAAGTAACTTAAAGAAATAAGTAATTTAATATTTTTATTTTTAAAACATATAATTGTTTATCTGATAGCTGAAGTAGAGCGATGTTCATTTTTATTAACTTTTTCGTTTATAACGCTAGGCACACCCAGACCGAATTTCAATCGGATGAAGATGACAAACCTCTCGGCAAACTAAAGACAATAAGAAAATAGAAAGTAGGTAAGCGAATTGCACATCCCTGCCCTACACTTCAAGGAAAGATTCCAACGAGACTATGGACGAGCCATTGTCTCAATTGTTGCCAGTATGTCCGACCAATTTTGATCCACTCAGCTGGAAGTAAGAACCATACTAGACACCGAGTATCTTGCATGGCCCATCTCCCAGGGTAAACTGTGCCATAAAATAGACTCCTTTCACAAATCCAAACGTTAGCTAACAGACATAATGCAGTTCATTTTAACCTCGGTTAACATTTCATACGAATTTATTTCCACACTGACGGCGTCTATCGCAGCATTGCTTGTTACGAACGCTAAAGCCCGTAAAAGTAATACCGTGAAGAACCGTGTTCGTCTTCATTGAGAAGATGTTGTTCAAACTTAAGAACTGATACTAAAGGCAAGAAAATAATGACATCTTTGACGAAAAGATCTCAACATAACGAAATCCTATAAACTAATCCTGTTTATTCCACCATAGCAGTAGAGGAATTATAGAAAGGACGAACCTAAATTTAGTGCTGAAACCGGTAGACTCAAGGACGGACTTCAGATACCGACGATTTATCTTTCCAAATGCTTTTAATTTATCAATTTTCATCAGCGCAGGTGGTATTGAATAGTCTTATCCCTTACAGCACAAGTCTCTTAAGATTTGTTATGAGAGCCTTCAAACGGCTATCTAAGATCCTGCCCAAAATTTGTAACTCTGTGTTTTACTATAATTAAGTGCCGAACATTGCTAATATCATTTCAAGTATTGTTGTCTTTGCGAAGCAATTTTATCATATCCCTGGTAAAGTACTACTTAGGAATATACAGATTCCTTAATCAGACATTTAAAACTAATTGTAATGATGGATCAAATATGTTCGACTTCCTCAAATACAATTAATAAAGTAGATTATCAATTATCGAAAATATAAAGTGTTTTCTTGTAAGTAGGTGTAATCTTGGCTTTATTTTAAATTTTTATCCGTTGAATAATTTACGGTGTTCTTTGATTTTAATGTTGCTTTTATGTACATATACTCTATTATTAAATGTTTTGGTCGCACCTATATAAGATTTGTTAAATGTTGTACATTCTAGCACATAGATAGCGTTCTTGGAGGTGAAGTTAAGGTCTTTTTTTATTGTGAATGTTTGTGTTGGGTTTTTAAATGTGTATGAGTTCCCCTCTATTATTATGTCACAGACCCCACATTTTTCCTTGTTGCATTTTGTGATCCCTTGTATTGTGTGTTGGTTGAGTTTGCATGAGGTAAACATTAGTTTAAGGTTTTTTAGTTGGCGTTTGAGTTTTATTATTTTCGTTGTTTTTAATATGTTTAGTTTGTTGTTTTTGTTGAGTAGGGTTAGGTTTCTTGTTATTTCTGTGAATAATTCTGGATTTTTTGTTGTTGTGTAGAGAGATGTATGCTCATATTTGTTCTTTGTTTTGTTTTTTTGCGGATTCGTAATTGTTCTAATGGAATGTTTTCTGCTAGTTCTATACCTTTGTGTTTTTTTTGTAGCGGGTATCCTCTTCTTGTTAAAGTTTTCCGTAGTTCCTCCAGTCGGACAATCCAGAAGGCTTTGTCACTGACTGTAGTACAGATCCTGCGTGCTAGGGAGTAGGTTATAGATTTTAGGCAGCTTTCGGGGTCATGGCTTCTAAAATAGAAATATTGTTGGGTGTCTGTGGGTTTGTGGTAGATGTCTGTGATTATGTGAGTGTTTTTAATTTTAATTAGTATATGTAGGAAGGGTAGTTCTGTTTAACTGTGTTCAATGGTGAATTTAATCTTGGGGTGTAGGTTTTGTAGTATGCTGTGTAATTTATTGATGTCCCCCCATGTGGGTTACCAGGGGATAAAACAATCATCCAGGTATATTTTCGAAGATTTTATGAAGAGAGTTTGAATATTCTATCCATATATTTCTTCTATCTTTTCATACAAGATCTTCTCTAGGTAGGCCAGTGTTAGGGTGGCATATGTTGGTGCCATTTTGGTTCCCATTGCTGTACCTAGAATCTGGATGTAGTTTTTGTTATGAAATTCAAAGGAGTTATTGTTGAGAATAATGTCTATGCTGTCGAGGATGAATTGTTTGGTGAATCTGTGGTGTAGTATTTGTGGGTGTTTGTCCATCCAGTGTGATATTGCCTGTTTACCTAAGTCATGGGGAATGTTGCTATATAATCTGCTGATGTCAAATGTAACTAATTTAGTCCCGGGGTTTACTATTTGTGGTAAGGAGTCTAGGAAGTGTATGTCGTCTCTTATGTTGCTCTTGACTTGATTGGTGAATGGTCGTAGTAATATGTCAATTAAGCTACTCAGTCTGCTTGTTGGGCATGATGGTCCTGCCACTATGGGTCTAAATGTAAGGTCACTGGGACTCGGGACACTAATATGTTCTGATTTCTGTGTGTTGATGGCATTCCTTATCTCATTTGATTTATGTATCTTAGGTAGTCCGTAAGAGTTGTTTGTTTTAATCATGAAGTTTGTTAGGAAATCTTTTTCTTTCTTTGTTAGTATTTTATTGTATGTTGTGCAAAGTTTTGTCATTTTTGAAATGTTGCTATCAATGTTGGTGCTAATTGGTTTGCAGTAATCTTTGTTTTCTAGTACCTCTATAATTTTCGATTTATAGTAATGTTTGTCCATGATGACTACCGCACTGCCTTTGTCAGCTTCTTTTATAAGTATGTTATTATTTAGGATGTTATCTAGTGCTTGGTTTTGTTTAGATGTTAGGTTACTGGCAGGTTTAGTTTTACTCTGAGGGTTGATGTTTCAGAGGTTTTCAAAGTAGGTGTTTAGTTCTTTCCTATTGTTGTGTTTGTTAGGGAAATATGTTGATTTGTTTCTCACTAATAACTCATCTGTTTTGTTTATGCTATTGTTTAGCGTTTATATTAGTCTAAATTTGCGTTAACATTATTTAAGGTCCTTCCTCAGTTCCGTGATATTACTTTTGGGAGTTGTGCAGAATTTGAGGCCTAATTTTAGTATTTCTATTTCCTCCTTTCGAAATGTGTATGTGAATAAATTGATGATTCGGGGTTTTAAATTGTCTAATCTGAGATTGTTGTCCGGGGAGGGGTTTCTAAAAAATGAAGATGAGTGTTGTTTGTTCCGTTAGTTTGAGGAGTTGTTGAAGAGTAATGGCTTTCTATATATTCTGTGTGTTTTAGAGGATTGTGTTGTTTTTTGGCAAAATTGATGTCGTGCGTGTTGTTATAATTGGCGTTGTGCGTGTTTTTATAAGGGTTTATTTTGGTATATTTGAATGTGTTGTTATTGTGAGTTAGTTGTTTCGGGTTGGGGTATCTTGGTAGAGGTTGTTGATGGTGGACGTAGTTGTGGGGGCTGTATTGTTGTGTAAGTTTATGTCTATAGGAATTGTTCTATGGTTGTTTTGTTTGATGATGTGGGTAGTGTTTGGAGCATTTCAATTGTATCCATTGGTGTGTAAGATGGTTTTAGGGTATTTTTTTGTGTGTGGTAGGGTAGAAGGTTGTTGTATAAAGGTTTAATCTGTTGGTGTAGTGGGTGTGGGTAATTGTTGTAAGGTTTACTTGGGTGATTTTAGTAGGGGTTGTTGAGTAAGGGTATTTTGTAGTGGTTTGTTTGTGTGGTGTAGGGTGTATGATAGGGTTTTTCTGATTGTATTTGTTGGTGTGGGTGAAAATATTTAGGTTTGTATTGTGTTGGGCCGTATTCGTAAGGGTTAGTGTATGGTTGAGTTGTATGTGTGTTTATGTTGTATTTGTTGTGGGTATGTGTGAGTGTGGTTGCGGGGTTAGCTTAGTGAAGATTTGGGTTAAACTGTTGAAAGGGGTGGGTAAATGATGTGGGTATATTATGTTGTTTCCTTGTGAGTAACTGGGGCTGTTGTGTAAATATGTTTGTGTGTGGTATGTGTTTTGCTTCTTACCTCTGTTTTTTGTTATCCACTGGTTTTGTGTATGTCGTGTGTGGCTAATTTCCATTGGGTCTTGTTCTGGGTTGTTATTTTGGTTCATGTATTATGTTTGTTTTGTCTTTTCTTTATCGGGTAAGCTTCTTAGCCTTTACGATTTCAGTCGATGTTAATGAGTCTTTAACACTCAGCCACTTAAATCGCCCTAACGCATCAGATAAATAAGTTTCGAATTGAGAACATTTAGTCACATTTTTCCAATGGTGTACATGCATGTGAGTAACTGATCAGAACTCTGCGACTTTTTTCTGCGATCATATTTCCATGGCTCGATGAGACATTATTCTTACCATAACACTAATTACTAAATCTTGCTCCCTATTAATTTTCCACTTTCTCTCGCTTTAATAGTCAACAACAAACGGCTTAAAAGTGGCCTTAAATACAGTTCATGCTGTAACGTAAGTAATAGTCGGTTTTGGATGTCCTTCACTTCAAACAGCAATGTGTTAAATTTCTAGAGTCTAGACGATGTAGGCTTACGATTATCTAACTTTACATGCCAGTGGGTAAGCATATAAACTATATGGTGTAAAACCGCCTCGGAAACATACGTGAACTCTCTTAATTAAGAACCCGACGAGGTAACGAAAAGATTGCCTTTTACCGGGATATCGCCTACTAGTTCAAATCCATATTACTTCCCAGGTGTTTTCTGTTTCAAAACTTATCCACAAAATCAAACTTCTCCATAATTTCAGTTAGTTGACAAAAGAATAAACTGTCTCCCTTCGGTCATTTGGCACATACACACCAATGAAACGTAATGCCTTCTACTGTATAGTAACATCTAGCATGTACATTGCTCAACCTGCCTGTCGAGTCTGAGAAATAAGGATTACGCGACGCATTCAAAGAGCAATTTGTGGCCAGGTGATAGCTCTAGAGTACCTATAAAAATAAGCTGAATAACGAGTGAAACATTTACAAAATGTTCTTACATTAAAATACAAAGTGTGTCTCCTGCACACAACATATATCTTACAAACACATTCCTTGCAAAAATACTGGGCAGATTTACATGACATATAGTACGTGGATAGTAGACATTAAAAGGAGTCCAATGTGTTATGTTTGGTTTGTTTTTTAAAAGAAGCAAAGGCGGCCAACTTGAAGATTAATGTACCCATATATACTGGAGACTAACGGTCACTCGAAAATAAATTTACTCATGAATTAAAAAAACTACTGAACATTTTTTTATGAATTTTATACATGTTTCAGTAGATTTAAAGATAAAAATAATGCAAAACGTCCTCTCCAGAAAAAGGAGGCAGAATGAACCGCTTGAATATAAATGTATCAATTGATTAAAACAACTACTAGACAGATTTTTACAAAGTTTTGAACATATAAGTGAAAGGAAGGCTATGTGTGATTTACTTTTGAATGGGCCAAAGGGGACATAATCCACACTTGGAACAAAAATGTACGCATAAAAGTCAGTCTTTAGTATTTTATATTCTCTTGAATAAGTCGATTGATACTTTAAATTATTACGTCCATCAAACAGCGACGATTCATGTTGATAGTTGACTATTTATCTCTGCTTTATTCCAATGTTGAACCAGATAAATCTATAAATGAACTGTTATCGAAGTGTGCACATTCTCATCGTTTATTCATCCATGTTTTCAATTCTTTACAGTTGAATCTTAAAGAAAGATGTCAGCGTTGGTCTCATTCGGTGTGTGTCATGCAGAAAATGCAATAAAAATAAATCGTGCAAGCAGTGGGTTCCGAAAATAGTGCCGATTATTGAAATGATTTTGAAATACAATCATACGGACGATTATTTTGAAGCCATTAACAAATACAAATATTGGCTTTCTAACATTTGTGCTGAAGTTTCTGCAAATTTCAAACAGAATAGAATATCAAAAATAAATAAATGCATCAATAATTGCTATCACAATTTATAGCATTTCGTACGGATTTTTTCAGGTGGGAAACAGGAAAAAGCAACACAAGTTTGAAATGAAGTTAAGGATTAAATTTATTTAGAGAAATCATCTTTTCAAGCTGAAATAACGAGAAAGACAGTCAATAACAAGAGTGAAACCAAGAAAAAAAAAGAAAAATATGCAATGTATTCTGTTATTTTTTTTATATTATTCTAATTTTCTTGATTGTATCAAAACGAAATCGTTCATCAAAGTCGTCCAATAAATAAATAAAAAAATAATCCAGTTACCCCTATCAAAAAATACTGAAAACGCGTTTCATCAAAGCCAAGATGTGGCCCTCATTTGTAAACTAAGGATTCATAACTTAATGATTATGTGATAATTAATGATGGCTATCAAGATATTTATAGTTCATCTTCTAAAAAACGCGAACATACAAATATCATGAAGAAAAAAAACAGCAGTTACTAATTCTGTTCACAACTTTGGAGATAATTTTGAACTCATAATCTTAGGTTTTTAAGAAATGAATCTCGACGGAGGTGAAGCATTCCTGACAAATATTAAAAAAGTACTTTCAAAGTAAAAGAGAAGTTTATGTGTTGTTTTTTAAAAGTCTTTTAGAAAAAGTTTAAAATGAAGAAAACAAAAACGCTGGAACATATAGGAGGGAATCTTGAGTAGAAATGTGCCGGTTCTTGTGATGTTATTTGTTCAGTAAGTTTGCAGCAATGACTTAAATGAACGATTTTCGAAACATATTTATACTCGGGTTGGATTATACGTGGTTAGTTTCATGTTTTTTCTGAGAAAGATGTAGAAAGAGGACAGACTGCGTTTTCTGCGTCGAATCATCTTGAACCGATTTTTCAATTCTCCAATCGCTGAAAACAAAAAGAAAAAGAACATTTATTGGGGAATGTCTTTTTCCAGTGTAACATTTGTCTATATTCTATATATTTTTACACACATATAAATATATATGTCTTAATCCAGTGATAATTCCTACCGATCAAATGTGTTTATTAAATGAATGACAAACTTTTAAAGTTTCCCTACAAACTCTCCCGCTTTTATCAAAAGGCGATAAAAAGTATGCAATTTTTGTGCCAAAATAACTTTTTACCTTATTTCATTATTAAAGAAATAATGGCCTAATCAAATATATATCATTAAGTATCCAGATCAAAGAGAGATCTTAAATAAATAAATCTGTTGAAATTAAATTTAAAATTTGTTTTCATTTTCCTCTGCTTTTTCTTTATCTTCTTCCAAAATTATAGCTAAGCCTTTTATTCTGAAAAGTTTGCTTTTGCCAAATTTAGAATTTAAATCACTCACCTTTACTTAATTTGTCCATATCGTTTGACGTCATGAACAAGGAGAGGCCGTTCGAGGCGAGATTATGCTTAGGCGCGCTGAGAACTCCTTCCATAATGAGGCAAATTACCAAGATAAGAAACAGAAGTTGGCGAGTCATTTTAGCATCTGAAAACGAGAGAGAAAAATCTTCATGATGAACGGCGAGATATTTTTGAAAGTGCAATCATTCATCTGACAGACTAACAGGTAATAAAACGAAACATGGCAGAAAAACGTAAGGGCAAAGAAGAAGCCTCTAATTGTACAGCAAACGAAGAAAAGCAAGACGTTTATCTTTTTTTATTCATAACCCCAATTGTTTGCAATGCTTCGGCAACCAAGTTCAAAGACATTAATGTTTTTTCAGTGAAAACTACTGCTTAAAAATGAAGTGAAAAGGAGAGTTCAAAATACTTCATGTTAATTATCATACAAATAATTTCGAACCAAAACTAAACTAGTCCCATTTTATTAAATTGACCTATTTTAGTTATACCATATCATTTTCTAATAGATAAAATTAAGTCGGTCGAATTGTCTTACTTAGGCAGCAATATCATTTCATATGACCAATAAATACTTTCTTCGTAATAGTAAGCTCTTCTTGTAGTTTGTGGAACCATGTGTCCTCAGAACACTAAAATATAACCCCAGTTAATTCCTAAACCCAATACAATGTGTACTACAATTTGAAACTAAGAACTTCCATAATAAAGCCGATCGCCTGGATAAGAAAGAGAAATTAGCGAATCGTGTTTAATGGTTGAAAATCAGAATGTTGATAGGACTATCTGCGCTTACCTACAAAGAGCTGCTTCAAAAACTAAATCTATTCTCTCTTTAGTAGTGGAGGATGCGAGGGGACTTGATTCTGGTATATAACATGATAAACGGGAATTTAAATCAACCTTTCGATGAGTTTTCCATCATCGCCAAGTCACCCGCAAAAGATGTAGCACTGTCGTTTTTGGCTAAATAGAAGAAAGGCAGCATACTTTGTCCGTGTTACGGCTCTGTGAAAAGACCTACCAAAAGAGGTCGTGACGATAACTAAAATATCGAGGTTTAAAGCCGCCTGTCTACCTATTATGAGAAGGAAAGCTAACTTCAATTATTTTGAAGAGACATGAAAACTTATTCTAAGTAGAAACTTACTATTTCTTATCTATCCACACGCACATAAATACCTGGCAAATTACTCCTTTTAGTTTAATGATCCCGCATATATTGTTAACAAAATGAAAATGATATAAAACCTGTACTACTGACTTTATACGTCTTGGCGCCGAACCATTGAGGGGAGGGCCTTCTTAGTCCTGGTCGACAACCTTCCTCGAGCTGGAGTTTCGAATAAAATATCCGGTTTGCAAACCTAAAATTGCTTAAGAAGTATATAGGTTCAGCCTATCATCTGGACTTTTCACTCCTTTTTCTATTACCCATCTTAAAAAACTAGTTTACTAACTCAAACAATGAACACCGTTTCTTTATCTATCTATCTTGACAACTTTGGGTCACTTTCTTGTCACTTAGTCTCACATTATTAGTCTGGGCCGCTCTTTTTATGACAGGTTGAGGGTACAGGTTTGACAGCTTGCTTGGTTGTGGTTTCCGACTGGTAGTACAGGAACCATAACTCTTAGGAAGCGCTAAGAGAGGCAGCTCTATCAATAGTTGCATAATATCGGCGTAATTGTAGTATCATGTTGCGCATGGAAAGGGACCCCGCACTTTCTATGGTGAGCTTTCCCGAAGCAACAACCCAATATATGAAGCCTCGGTAAATAACCTCCTTGTGTGAGCTTACTGGCATCAAAGAAACACCAACTTTGCCCAACCCACTATATCCAAAAACTGAAAAATGTCCCTACAAAAAAAGAAACTGAAAACCAGACGCCCTCCTAAAAACAACACATTCGTCTTCTCCATTTAGGCTTGCATTCACAAATATCAGAGGGCTTAGAACCAACATCGATGACCTATAATCCTTTTTTTCTAGTACCGCCCGGAGATCCTAGCACTAAGTTAAACATACCTACACTCCTCAATCTCTTCTAATCGTTTTGACATGATTCAATACTTCCCACTCTACCGTACGGATTCTGAAAAACGTATGAACGGACTCAGGGTTTATATTCGGATCATCCTCCCCTTGACTATTGAACATAGTCTAGTGTCAGATGATTAAGCCCA
The DNA here is from genome assembly GCA_963556195.1 of Sepiola atlantica. NCBI lineage: Eukaryota > Metazoa > Mollusca > Cephalopoda > Sepiida > Sepiolidae > Sepiola > Sepiola atlantica. Next base: position 116,410,434 of record OY744526.1, read on the forward strand.
CATGTGCTTTAGATTAACTATACAAAACGGCGTAAACTAAATTATATTTCATTTGCCGTTGTCCTTCTGACACAGGAATGTATTCTGCTTGACTTTGTCTCTGACAGCATAGATACATTCCTCTCATTAGATCCGAACGCCCAAATACATGTATGGGGGATCTTAATTTCCATAACCGTAATTGTCTTTGATTCTTCAGTTATACAGATGCAGCTGGTAAGAGTACGCATAATTTCTCACTTTCACACTTCCTTTTCAAAGACTGTCACTTCCTCGGCCAGCCTTCCAGATTGTGAGAATCAGCAAGCCTCACTTCTCTACCTATTCCTGACCACACTGCCTCAAGCTTGGAACGCTGATTACCTCGTGATAATGGTTCATATCACCCTAAAGTTGCGACCTTAATCCGAACATCCGTTATTCAAAATGACGAGATACTTCAAACGGGCAGATTGGGAATCCATCAAAGATCACATCCGAGACGCCCCATGGAGTCAAACTTTTTTCTTTCACTGTTGATCGGTGCGCAAATGAAGTAACCTCACATGTCCTACGCGGAAATCTATAGCAAGCCCAATCTCCACAATGGTTCACTTCGACCTGTGCAGCTGCTATTTCCCAGAGGCCGCAAGCATTCCGCCAATTCACCTACCATAAATCAGCTATAAATAGTTAGAAATTTATAGAATCTAGAAATCATTGTAAGATTGTAATAACTGCAGCTAAGAGAAGGTATGCCGAGATGAGTCAGAGAAATTAGGAACTCGCGATTTCTGGAAAATCTATAATAGTGTGGTGAATAATGGGCAATCGAAATTTCCCCGCTATCCAACCAAATGATGGCGTTTGCTCGACAGCTGATAAGGCTTAACTACTTGCACATCGGTTCGCCTTGAACTCCACCCAAATTTCCCATTGCAGACTGAAGCTACACTTCATGACTTGATCATCAACACCACCTTCACAAGTCCGGGATATCATAAAAAAACTGTAAACCCCCAAAGCATGAGAGCCTGATCTTATCCCTATTATATTAATAACGAAACGCTCTACTGAGCTGACCTTTGTCCTCTTCAAACTCTACAAAAAAATGCATTGCCTAATTTTGCTTCTCTGATAGCTGGAAAATTCCATATGTGGTTCCAGTATTCAAGAATTCTAGTGAAAGAACTGACCCGCAAACTTATCGCCCTATCAGTCTTTTCCCACTCTTCGCACAAATTTTTGAATCTGCAATCTATCTAGTGATTGTTCGCTACTTCGTTAATGCTAAAGTTCTTTCTGACATACAGTATGGATTTAGGCAAGAGCGTTCTACTGCTGATATCCCAGCGGTCATCTTTGGACGCATATGCCATACACTGGACAAGGCACGTGAAGATATGGCGGGAGCGCTTGATATATCTAAAGCCTTTGACAAGATCTAGCATTAAAGATTTTCCATGAAAATTAATTTGTATGGTATTACTGGACGAATATTTGATATAGTTAGATCCTTCCTAGCCAAAAGAAATATCACAGTTGCCCTTGATAACAAAACAACGTGGCATTAATGCGGCTATACTCCAGGGGTCAATCCTTGGACCTTTATTGTTCCTGATTTTCATAAGCAACCTTCATGAAATTGTGGATAATTTCTGATGATACTACGCTCTATTCTAGACAAGTGCGTAAATCGAACGCAAACATATTCAAGGCAATGGCCGAATACTTAGAAAATGACCTCCAGTCTATAGCTGAATCAGGCCATAAATGGGTGGTAATATTTAATGTTACTATTACACAGCTATTTTCCTTTAATAATTATAACAAACCTTTTCAACCACCGATTGCCATGGCTAACAGCCCTACCTGAGAGTCTAAAATTCTAACATCCCCGGCATAACATTCACAGGTAGCATAAATTGGAAAATACATAGAAGATATTGCCAATGCTGCTGCAAGGAAAGTGGTCTCCCTCTACCGTGCTAGAAAACTTCTCACACCTGTCAGTATCCTATATCTCTACAATGCCACCATGCATGGAGTATTGTTGTCACATCTGGGCTGGTGCATAATCCACTACTCTCTCCCTCTTGGATAGGGTCCAAATAGAGTCTCTAATCTAATAGATCGCACAAATTCTACCAAACTCTATTTCCTGTCCTCTCGCCGCAATCTTACATCCCTGCGCTTGTTTTACAAGTACTTCAATGGAATGTGCTCCGACAGATATGCAGACACCCGACCAACACGACAGTCAGCTAAATCCCATCCCTTCATTGTACAGATCCCTTGATGCCAGAGGGTTTTCTACTCTAATTGTTTCTTCCTTAGAACTGCTAGCCTTTGACATTCAATCCCTGCTCCTTGTTTCCTTGACTTCATCAACATGCAGAAAAATCTAAATGTAATGTGAACAAACATCTTGCTACACAACTCCTCACTTGCGATACCCTCTATAGATCTGAGTGGCAATATGTCTTGTTTGGGGTGAATAAAAGTTTTTGAAATATGTATATGTAAATAACTTCTACATGTCTATTTACATCGCTTGTTGCACTTTGCTATTTTTTGCCAAATAAATTTGATTTGGTTTGATTTTAAATTCGAAAAACGACAGAGCATGGTGAACGGTGAGCGATTTTTGAAAGTGCAATTATAGGAAGGAGTTTTCGTATACAGGCCCTTCACATCTCTATTTTTATAAAGAAAGGTATGTTTATACGGAAAATGAATGCATATGTTTCATAAAAAAATCATAAAAAATGACAATTACAGAGAAACCAGTTAGAATTTTTAAATTAATAATTTACATTACAGAATATAAAAGAGGACATTTTCTCCACATATGCCGGTTTTCAATCACATTTTGCCGTTATTTGACACTAGATATTTTCCTAGCGTTAAATTAATATTTAATTCCTTGAAGCGTAACATATATGCATGTCCGATTATCATTTCTACATATTATAACAATGCAATGCTTACATATAATGCATAATCTATTTCTTTTCACCCGTTTTCTTTCGTTTCCAGATCTTTTTATTTATATTATTTACTCTCTTTTCTCTCTTCGAAAAATATTTTCATGCAAGTCTAAACTTCCGGTAGACATTGTAAACATATTATAACTTGAATTTTAATTTTACTCGAAACTTCTGAGTGGTTAAAGCGAGAAAAAGAAAGAGAGATAGAGATAGAGCGGCAGTGAGAAGAACATAACATGGCCGCTACGTATAATACTTTGGCGTCGAACTCGTCGACAATGGTGTAATGCCGTTTCTCATTTTTACATATTCTTACTATATAAGTCTGATATCTTTGAACTTGCCATCCAATTTAAATTGAAGCTATTGTATGTAAATTATCAACTGATATGTCACGCTCTTAATTTTATTTAATCTTCTTGCGTTAAATATTTACTTTGTATAAATAAAACACATACATTTTACTTTCTTTTCTCTTTTGATATAAACGAATTTAAAATAGTGTTCGTTTGCGAGAAATAAAATGCATTAACTTGTATAACTTAGCCGCTAGCGATTACAAAAAAAAAACATAAACTAGACTAAAAATAAAAATTAATTAATCCCGAGCAACGCCGGGTAGATACAGCTCGTCAACTATAAATATTTGTGGTATCTCAGTCTCTATTAAATAGACAGTCCTATACTAAGATCAAACGCACTTTTTATAGGTGAATTTAGTTGTAGTATGAATATTTTATCAATATTTTTACAAAATTGTCGGGAGATTTTCATTTTGTATCTTGTTATTGCAACGGCATTTACCGTTGTCGGGTTGAGTCAGCTTCTTCTCTCGCCTGTACCACGTCCGGTTTTGAGCAAAGTCGTACAATATGCATACAATATTCACGATTCCATCGTTGAAGGCCGACCATCTGTGGATCTGAGAGCTAAGCAAGTTTTCCTTAGTGGTTGTCGCTCACGTCCTCAGATAGATTGTTAGTGATAAGATCAGAAGATAAGATGGTTGCTAGGTGGCGTCGAACACGTTAAAAATGGTGCGATACGTTTCGAAGTTTCTAATTTTTACATATTTTTAATATGAAAGTTTGACACCTTTCAACTTGCCGCCCATGTTAATTTAACGCTATTGTTAGTAATTATTATTGTTACGCACTTCATTTTTATTTATTTTTCTTGTGTTAAATTTGGCTTTGTGTGAATAAAATAAATCATGTTTTACTTTCTTTTCTATTTTGACATTAAAAATGTTAAAACTGTTTTCGCTTGCTAGAAATTGGAATACATTAACAGTTTATAACTTGGCCGCTAACGATTACAAAAACACAAATATAAACCATAAACTAGACGAAAATGAAATTAATTACTCCCGAGCAACGCCGGGTAGGTACAGCTAGTAAACTATACGTGTTTTTTTGTGTCTATGTCTAAGGATGCAATTGAAAAAATAGCCTATACGAAAATCAAACACATTTTTCCCGCGCAATTCACTGATTGTATTGATTTTGTTTTAGTATTTTTACAATGTAGCGTGGGCATCTTCATTTCGTCTACGAATACATAAATGCTAGTCAACTCTTCTGAAAGCGCTGTGTGTCTCTAAGTGGTGATGACAACCATCTTGCAAATACAGATTGTTGAAAAACCGACTCGTGTACCCGATGCTGACGGACATTTTGCAAGTCTTCTTGACTTTTTCCTCACCTGGACAGATGTGTGACCTCTATTTCAACCATTATCAATAGACCCGATGTGATTTTCTCAGCATCTGATAAAACCAAACCTTTTTGCAAAGAACTTTGCATCAAATGCCACTCTTTGTGATCGAGGCCACCTATCACCTGAAAACACTGAACGACATCCATGTATCTGTCCGGGATGTCGTCAAACTTATCAAGAACCTTGATGTCAGCAAAACAAATGTCCTGACAACATTCTAATCATAGTATTTAAAAACTGCAACCGAAACTACTATTCTTACGAGGCTGTTCAATCGTTGCTTAAAAGAGAAATGCTCCCAATCACTTTGGAAAACTTTGTCAGTTTGCCCAGTATTTTAGAAATACTGGAAATCAGTTCTTTGTATCTCAGTACAAACCAATCAGTGTCCTGTATGCTATTAGAATATTGCTTGAATCTGTGATAAATCAAGGTTGTCAATCACGTCCGAAATAGTCTACTCAATGGCAAGCAATATAGATTTTGATCTTCATGGTCAATAGCTGATGTGCTGACTGTAATATCACATAGGATCAGTGAATCTATAGACGGGGGTGTCGCTTCTAGAGCAATAGCTCTTTGCATATGAACGGCCTTTGATAGCGTTTGGCACAAATATCTACGTCACAAGCTTGCTTGCTATGGATAATCTGGAAATGTCCTCTCAACTATCAAATCTTTTTTCTCTGATAGGTTTATAAAAGTAGTCGTTGAATTGGCAGAAGTCTGAAGCACATAGTATCAATGCTGGCGTGGCACAGGGATCCATTCTAAGCCCAACCCTATTTCTGATATTTATCAATTATTTCTCTAAACACATTCTAAGATTACACAACCATCGATGGCATCAAAGAGCACTAATGGTCAAGATCTATCTGATTCTCTCTCTCTCTATCTCTCTCTCTCTCTCTCTCTCTCTCTGTCTATATATATATATATATATATATATATATATATATATATATATATGTCTCTCTCTCTGCCTCTCTCTCTATCTATCTATCTACCTATCTATCTCTCTTCCGACCTTGAGCACGTGGTGCAATGGGGAAAAGGGTTTCTGGTTGCTTTTAATACGTCTAAAATCAAACTTCTCTCCTTTCACCACCAACGCTCAGATTCTTACTTTGCCTCAATTGAAATGAATGGCTCTTCCCTCGATGATGCGCCCTGCTTTAATAAACTTCTAGGATCTTCACTTCATACTTGAAATGGAAGACTTACATTAAATCCGTTGCTAATATTGCTGAAAAACTGGTTGAATCATTCTGCCGCCCCAGAAAGTATCTCACGCCTGACGCAATCCTCTACCTGTATAAGAATCAAATACGTCCTAAGATAGAGTACTGTTGCCACATCTAGAGAGGTGCTACATAGAGCATTTGTTGCCTTGACAGAGTAAAAAACCCACTGCGAAATCTAGTGGCGTGTCCTCTTCTCTTCTCTTCTCTTCTCTTCTCTTCTCTTCTCTACAGTCACTTTCTCACAGAAGGGAGGTTGCTAGTCTTTCACTGCTCTATCGTTATTTTTATGGTATGTGCTCGACTGAGCTCCAATCCATGGTTCACCCTGTTAAAAATTCACCTCTAAAACTTTGCTAGTTACAACCACTGTCAATAATGTGCCTTTATCCCTATGTCTACTTAAAAATAAACGAAGTTTTTATGAGTAAGGCTTCTTTTCTTAGAACTACCCTCTGTGGAACAAAATACCGCGGGGCTGCTTCCTAGCTGAATACAAAATAATCGTTTTCAAGTCTAATGGAAACAAATTCCTGTTGAGCCGTCCTCTTACATAATAAGATTCTGTCTAATTTTAACCATAGTCACCAATCATCTCAGTGTTGTCTCACCGTTCACCTGACAAACCCATTAACTGTTATCCTCGAGTGGACTTTAGACCTTGGTAAGTGGTGACTCCTTAATAATAATAAAAAGTTTCTTAGTAGAAAAAGTTATATCATTTATGAATGATTATAAAATGGCCGGATTTTCTTTCTCCTTTGTGTGTTATCCATATATTTATTCAATATTCTTTTGCATTCAAAGAAAGAAAATATTTCCTAGAAATTAAACCTTTAAAATATAAATTGTACTATAATAATAACGGGTATTTGTTTAATGTATAACCAAAGGGAACACTAACAAATCTATGACTCTTAAAGAGACAAGGAAGACAACTACTTCCAAATCAATGAGTGTCTTATAAACACCAATAATATTTCTTGATATTCAATAATTCAAATACTCGAATTAAGTGTCGAAGTTGGGAAAGAAAGGTTAGATTCATGAATTCCGTCATCTCAACAAATTATGAATTTTACATTAAAAATAAAATCGGTTCATTTAAACAAGATATGAAGAAAGAAAACATAACAAACAGAGTTTGTAAATGATAAATATGTTTTCGTCTGAAAAATAGGCGATTTTAACTGGAAAAATAAAATTTAAAAAACACGTTTTGCATTCGCAGATAAACAAAAAAACTAAAAAAATATGACAAATAAGATAACTTACCTGTGTCTAAGAATGTTCGGTGTCTTTCAGAGAAAGGTTGTTGCAGTCGACGAGAGAGACGATGGCAAGGAAGATTAGAATCGTTTGGTGTGTGTCTGATCGCAACGGTTAGTAATCAGGTTTTATAGCCATCAGGGGGTCTCCAATAAAATAGGTCTCGTTCTAAGAAACTGCTCAAAGCTGTGGGGGCGGTGACAGCAGTGGCAGGAGAGAGAGAATCATCGATTACAAATAAATTTGAAACATAATTGAGGAGAAGAATGATGAAAATAAAATGTGTATTTTGTATGTGTTTGTCTAAAAGAGAGACAGAGAGAGAAAAGTGGGCAGAATGGTCAGAGACGTAGAATATACATTTAAACTTTGCAGCCAATTCGAAACTATTTAGAAACACCAACGGCGATTTGTCAACGTCACGACATCTTTAACCATCTTGTCGATATTTTGAGTTTTCGATTGTGGGAGGGAACTTAGTAGATAAGAGGGGGCGGAGAAGAATGAAGTATTGCGTTTGTACCGTGAAACTGAAGCAAAAGGTTAAGATAAGACACATCTATTATTATTATAACGCTCTATCTAAAAAGATATATTGATCAATTTACGTGTGCTAGGTCTGCTGTCTTTATTTGCCCATGATTTTTAGAAGTTTCATTTCATGTTAACGATACTAATAACATTATTAGACTACTTCCAGTGTGTATGTAGGTGTGTGTGTTTGTTTTTCTCGCGTGTGCGTAACATACACATATTATTTTTTAATTTGTAATTAATCGAATATTTATTAAAATAAAAAATACAATAGCGTAAACTTAAACGAACTTCCTCAAAATCCTATTCAAAAAATTAAATTAATTCCGAAAAATATTTGGTGTCTTATCTGCATATTTAATTTCATTCACTTCTGGTATTTAAATACCGTTTAGATTTTAAAATCTTTGCGATTTCATCAATTGTTCATCGTCCGATCATTTATACAGTACTAATTAGGACTTTGTAGTTAAGATCTAAAAAGACTATAAAAAAATGTTGTCAACGAATTTGTAAGTAATTTCTTTCTTCATTTTTTATATATCTATTAGGTGGCTACATACCACCTAAAATAATAATTTAGCGATTTATATTCAAAATGGAAGTAACTCTTTGCCGTTTGTTATGTGTCTGTAGATTAACTGCATTTTGAAGAGAAAAAAATAAGAGTTACGTCTTTTGCATTCAAAACCAGCCGACATATTGAGACAACATTCATGGACGTGTGTTGCGCTTCGACTTCAATTAATACGTCATCATTATAAAGTTATTCTTCTTTAGTTGTAAATATATAATAAATAATCATATTTGTGAATCTATACAAAAGCGTTTTTATTTAATTCATCATTTATTATATTAATCACTTACCAGTCACAAATATCACGTTCAACATATACACAGGTCATTGAAATTTGATACACACAAATTAAAGAAAAAAACAGGCTGAAAAAAATCAAATTAATATTCTGTGTCTGAAGCCTTCAAAATTGATTTTGAATCTCGCAGAAAATGTATTATTGTTATTGTATATAGCAATCCAGTTAAAGTTTGATACGAAGCCGATTTTAAGACGAAAACGGCCGGTATCCTATGCCGCACTTGACATAGTAAACAAGGAGTTGAAATGTCTGCCACAAGGAGTACTACAGTCAACCAATACTCCGCATGGGCAGCTCCCATTGTTGTTGTTGAAAGAATGACATGGTGTGATGGTGATCTACCCTATTTCGCGACTATATAGACTCTTCTAGATATTATGTATAGAGGAGCCTTCGACGAAGGAAGAGCAATCTTTCTTCCACACTGCTGAAGAGAAGCGCTAGATTGGTAAATACCAGTCGAGGATCCGTTCTCGACAATCAGTCCGGCAGAAACTGGTCCATTTCGGTATTCTTTTATCTGTCGGGATGAGGTATTAGTCCTGGGTTGTTCTAGGATGTCAACCCTTCCAGACTTTGCCTAACCTCTTTGAGGTGGAGGTAGTTTATTGCTAACGGTCTGAGGCACCCCGACCGAGGAATGCGGACAGGGCTTCCCAGGAAAATTTTAATATTCCAGGGTGCCTCTTCTTTATGGACGCTGGCTTGATTCTCCCCACTTTCCTGCCTTGTACCACATTTTCCTGGGAAGGAAGTATATACCAATCTTTCTTCCACGGTCATACTTTGAAAGTCAGAGACGCCATTCTTACTATGTTGAGGATTCGTTCTCGACAACCAGTCCGACGGAAGTGGACCATTATGGTTAATGGTGGCCTTTCTTGTGTCGGACTGTGGTATGGTTCTGGGTAGTCCTATGGAGGCCCACCATCCCAGGCCTTTCTTCCCCTCTTTGTTAGGAGTTAGTTTATTGTCAACTACCAGGAATGCCGACGAGGCTGCCCACGCATTTTTGCGAGGCCAGAGTGCGCTACTTCTCGTGCACTGGCGCAACAAATCCTACTTGTATCACATCTTCATGCGGTTGGAAGCAGGTAAATATCAGTCTTACTGTAACATACTATTCTGTACTTCTCTAAATATACACTCTTATATTTATACCACCGTGTTGTCTTATTTATTATCGACCCTTCAAGCCCACAACACTTGCGACGATGAACTCTGACTTTTTCACATACAACATAACGCGAACTTATATCGCACGCCACACTGGCGACCAGAATTCGGACTCATGTCGGATACAACATAAACATTACTACAACTGGCGATGTTGGATTTTCGAAAAAGACTCAGGAGGCGTTAATAACAACAGCAACAGCGAGAAGTTAAACCCCTGCATTTTTACACACAAGGTTACCAAATATGCGAAAGAAAAGCATTCAACGTCAGAAAAATGGATTTTAAAATAAGTTTTCGTTCTTGAGAAGGATGAAAAAGATTTCAAGTCATTCCCCAACACGGGGTTTTGACATTTGAATCGTTCGATAAGGAAATAAAACAAGCGGTCTATCGATTTTTCTTCAGTTTTTATTGTTTAACTAGGAACACGTAAATAAGTTTGAACAAGCTTACTTACTGTTTGCTCTCGCGAAATATTTATCTTCCAGTTAGAAAAGTTACGACCGTGTAAAAAAAACGGTGGCCTATTCTAAGTGGCGAAAATAGAGGAAGTTAAAAGTGCTATGTTGGACACTATTAAACACCAACACGAGAACAAATGGGATATCAGAAGCAAATGTAAATAGAAAAGCTTCATTTTGAAGAGAAATTTAAATAAAATCAGACGTATATAAACGACAACAACTTCGACTAGAAGAGTAATTTCAAAAAAACAATTAGAGCAAATTAAAAACTTTAAGGAAATGTTGCTTCATACCCAACAAGAACAGAAAAATTATACGAATTATCGAATAGGGGCAAAATGTTGAAGATGAATGTGCATTTTCACAAAACGCTATTTGGAGTGCAATCAATAATTTAATTTATGATCCTTAAAACGAAATTACGTTTGCTTCGTATTTTAGACACTACGAAGATCTTTATGATGCAGACTGTGAGATTGACTGATTTTTAAAAGGTTTGTTTGCTAAAGTTGAGTACGGTTAAAAATACCAAATTCGTCAATTGCCACAAAAAACACAAACCTTGCATTTGTTGAAGCGGTACAATTATTAACTAAATCGTTTAGCCCTAAAACGTCTCTTTTTCACAAATAATGGAAAATTTTTAATCTCACAATGTAAGAAAACGAAGACTACACTACCTTTGCTAGTGTAGTTAACAAACACTGCGATGATTTCAAATTTTCGTAGTTGAGCGCTAACAATTTTAAATGTCTAATCTTCGCACAGGGTTTAGTATCAAATACGGATGCAGAAATCAGACGAAAATTAACCCGATTTAACGCTTAAACATATTGCAGAAGATTGTCAACATTTTATTAGTGTTCCACAAATTCAAGCGACATTAAGAAAATCGGAGTGTCACATATTAGAAAGATCCATAACAAAAAGAAAATTAATTCAAAACTAAATTTGATCATACAAAGAAAGATAATTTGCCTCCTTAACTGTGTTTTGGTTACGGATAATTGAATTGATACAAATATTGTCCATATAAAATGAAATAGTGTTTAAATTGCGGTCGCATGGGACACAAAAGTACACACTGCAGGGTTAAAAATATAATTGTAAATAGCTTTATTAAAATTACTAAAAGTAACGAAGCTGAAAATTTCAGGAATTTTTTGCAGGTAAAAGTATTTTTAAAAAGTAAAGCTTGATTCCGGCTCATGTCTGTTAATAATAAATCTTCAAACGTGTAAAAATATTTGGAAATCCAACTTTGATCAAAATAACAAAAATCGTCACTGATTAACAAATAAAATCTTAGGGAAGCTAATCTTTAACGTTACATTAAAAGGAAATACTTTGAAATTAAGAATTTCGCAATGAATAATTCAAACAACCTCAAGTTACTAACAAATCGAGAAGGAAGCATTAGATATTATTTTTACAGTCAGCAAATTTCATCGATTTGTTCATGGAAGACATTTTGTGTTGCAAACTGATCATACGCCACTGCCAACGATTTATGGGTAAAAAAAGGGATTAGTAATGCATAATGCAAATAGACTGTGGGAGTTGGGGACCATTCCCCTTAATCACAATTATAATATGGAGTTTCTCTCATCATCAAAAATGAGTCATGCTGATCAATTATCTAGACTTATCAAAACATTATGAACCCCTTGAAGACAAAGTGGTTGCCTCCCTACAAACTGAGGTAGAAATAAAAAAAAATACATCGTGTGGCGTCATTAAGAAGCTTACGGTAAGATTCTAAGCAATAAAAAAGTCGTAAGACGGACATTTTTTTTAAATAGCTATAATGAAGCGCTTATTTCTGCAGCATTACCGAAAAGAATACTAAAATAATTGAATGTCGGTCACCCGGGATTTCTTGAATGAAAAGTCTCATGAGAAGCTATGTGTATTGGAAAAGTATGTGCAAATACATTGAAAATGCGATCAAACTATGCAAAGGTTGTGCTTTAAAAACGAAAACTGACCGAACCTGGTCTAGAATCCACATAGATGTTGCTGGTCCACTGAATGGTTTCTATTAGTGATGAACAGTTTCTCAAAATTCCCGGAAATATTAAAATGTAAAAAAACAACCACGGAAATAACTCTTAGTTTTTTTATGAATTATTCGTCCGGTTCGGGATCGTTGACTGTATTGTATACGACAACGGAACGCAATTCACGTCTAGTGAATTTCAACTATTCTGTCGAACATTTGTAGTGGAGAATATCACAATCGCGCCGTACCATGCGAGAAGAAATGGTCAGGCAGAACGTTTCGTTGACACGTTCAAAAAGCGCTCAAGAAAGCGACGGGTACACCTACCAAAAAGGCCACTAAATATTTTTTGCAGTTATATAAGATAACCCTAATTGACAATGTCCCATCTTCTAGGACGCCATCATGTTTATAAGGAAGATTAAAACAGTGTTTGATAAATTATTGCCAACCACTACGAAACCTGAACCTGAAAGAAATGTCACGAAAGGACGCTTCAAAGTTGGAGAAAAGTGCTTCTTTCCGATGTTAAAAATCACTAAATCTTACTGGGACACAGGAATAGTTTATTAACAGATTGGGAACATAATTTACATGGTAAAGAGACCCACGTTTATTCAGAAAAGACACATGAACCAGATACGGAAACGATATTCAGATGCTGTCGAGAATAATACTCCAAGGGACGAACTAATGGATGTTGTGTTCGACACATTTGAGAAACCAATCCCGCACACATGTTCTGAACAACAAAGGTAAAAAAAAAACGTAAGATTACGCACTTGATTTTAATATACCTAAAAAGAAAAATATATTGACTTCATACGGAGCGAGGCTAAACAGAGGGACGTTATAGTGTAATGCTGATATACCCTATTTTGTGACTATATAAACTCTTCTAGACATTGAGGAGTCTACGACTAATGACAAACTGTCTTTCTTGGATAGTGTTACTGTGAAAATCAGAGACGCCATTCTTACCATGTCGTAGATCTTCCTGCGGTGAGATGGGGGGGGGGATAAATAATCAATCTTTCTGTAACATTGCTGGCTTTTTAACTGTCGGTCTGAGGTATTAGTCCTGGGTAGTTGTAGGAGGTTCACCCTGCAAGGTTTTGCCTCCTTTCTTTGATGTGGACTCAGTTTATTACTAATTACAGTACGGATTTCATATCAAAGCTGAAAATATGAATTTTTTCCAAATACAAATTAAATATCTGAGATTCATTTTTGACAAATATAGTCGACGGCCAAACCCAGAAACCATTAGCCTTTAAAAAATGATAGCATCGGCAAACATCAAAACCTTATACTCTTTTCTTTGCATTATTAGCACTTTTATCCAGAACTTCATCGAGTTCGTTCACCATCTTAACAATCTTTTAAAATAGAATGTACCACTAAAATGGTCCACTGAGTGTCAGTCAGTTTTTAATAAGATAAAATCTTTACTTTCTTCAGATATGTTGCTCACACACTTCAACACTTGTTGCTGTTTCCAACGCATTTGATTAAGGTGTAAGAGCTGTCATCTCACATGGCAACCAAAAGGCAATAGCTCATGCAACCAGGTCACTGACACTCGCTGAGCGAAACTATAGTCAGATAGAGAAAAATCATTGGCAATAATGCCGATACACCTACCTACCTAACTCAACCCAAACGCCACGAATTGATCTTCAATTTATCTATGCCACAAGCATCCTTTCACCTTCCATTACCTAACTGAGTGTCGTGTATCTAAACAAGATACACAGTATGTTGCTGTAACAGCTTTTAAAAAAATGAATCGCGTCTCTGATTCTGTATCTCATCGGCAACAGGTTGTGGTCATTCTTTGCTTTATCGCAACTATACGTAATATACAAAAAATAATGTCAGAAGTGAGATTCGTTTCGACAATGACACAGGCGTATTCCGAATCAAATTTGTAAATTATCCATCTAACTGGAGCATAAAGCTTTGGACGTTAACGAACGGATAACATTCAATGAACGGGTAACCTTCAACGAATGTGTAAACTTCACCAAATATAACTTTCAAACAATATTCACTGAATTCACTGAATTCACTGAACGCGTAAGCTTTAACGAACGGGTAATGTTCATAAAACGTTCGACGTGATCGCAGTTTATCATCGATAGCAAATAATCTGATCAATGAATATTTAATTTTAACAAGGAAATGTTTCTTTCGTTTTTCTTGGATCATCTTTTTAATGAAAAACATGTATTTCGTTTTAGTTTATTTAAATAACACTTATTCCGATTAGGAACTTTTTTTAACGTGGAGCCGTTTTTACTAATCACCTTTACATTTTCAGTTGCTTACGTTCTTGATAAAGAAACAAAAATTCTATATCAAATTGTTGTGAAGAGATTCTTTTAAATACTTCACTGATAAAAAAAACGCTGAGACATAATTTATGTAACAATTGTACTGGAGAGCGGCCGACTGACGTAAATGCAGACACTTGTCGGCGCCGTTCAAAGAGGCAGCGTTTGGTATGCTGTGTGTGTGGGGCAAACCCGAAAACGCTCGCTGACGACAAAAAAGAAAGAGGAGTGGGAGGAGAAAAGCGTCAGAAAGTCAAATAAGGTTTTTATTTGAAGATCCGGGCAGCGGTATCGAGTGAGAGATTTATGCAAATTAAGTTGGTTTGCGTACGTCGCATTTTTTTTCAATAAGAGAGGGAAAATGAAGATTCGGTGAGAGACGTAGAGATCGTTCTGAACGTGGGATCGTAAAGCAAACGAAAGGAGAGAATAGTGCTGGATTTTTTTATGTTGGACTGAACGACGTTTTTTTTACACTGGAGAGAGATATAAACATTCATTTTGACTAGGTCTTGGCGACACCTCTGTTTAACTGTTCCGATACTATTTCTTTTTTTTCTTAGATTAAAACATTTGACTTACCAATGTTTTTACAATTATTTTGTGTCAACCTACTTAAAATATTGTGAGAAAATTATATACAGTAGATTTACCATCAACAACATATTTTCAGTGGGTGAGCGCAGAATGATTTCGCCAGTGCTCTGGGGGATCTTTAGTTTCCATTTGTGTCATTTTACTTGAAATATTGCAACAAAACATATATCCATTATAAAAAAAACAACAACAAGCAAGGGCATATTTTTACAACGATCCAAAGCCTTCTATTCCCAGAAAGGATGATTTCATCAGCGCTCTAGTTTTATTTTGTGTCACCGTATGTGCAGTAGAGTTTGACAGCAACATCCTATTCTGCATGTTCTTTCCCATAAATGGATCATTTCGGCAAAACTCCTTAGTTTTTTATTGGACGGGGGATCAGCGTACTTATAATATTGTAAAAATGAAATTATATAAAGTCACTTTTAATAGAAATAACACATATTATTACGGAATAGGCCCAATCCTTTATTCCCCGCAAAGGATGGTTTTGGCAGCGCTCTAGAGTGTTCCTTCTTTTTATTTTGTTTAACTGGTTTTAATTTATTGTAAGAAAACATACATTAAATTGCTTTTAACAGCACCAATATATTTTCACAGTGTAGGGCTTAAACTTGCTTTTCCACGAAACTATGGTTTTCGCAACGCACTGGAGGCCTCCTTAATTATATTTTTGTAATCGTACTTAAAATATTGTACGAAAAAATTATATACTCTGGATTTTAATAGCAATTTCAACAGGGTACGCCCAATCCGGCGTTACCATTACAGGATGATTTCAGCAGCGCTCTGGAGGCTTCATTAATTTTATTTTTTGTCGACGTACTTAAAATATTTTAACATTATATGAATTTGCTTTTAATAAAAATAGAATATTTTCACGAGTTGTGGTAAATCCTGTCTATTCTGGAGAAGGTGGTTTAGGTAGCGCTCTAAAGGACGCCTTATTTTTTTATTTTTTGCCCATTTTCTTCAAATATTCTAAAAAAGAATTATATGCAGCAGATTTTAACAGCAAAGACATATTTTTACAAGGTTACCCCGAAGACATAGTTTGAGCAGCCTGGGGGACTCATTAGTTTTATATTTATCAGCGTACTATAGAAAAAAATTATATAGAATGTTTTTAACATCAGCAACATATTTTCAAAGGTTCCCCAAAAGTGATATTTTGGCAGCGCTCTAGAGATCTCCTTTTGTGCCACCGCAATTAAAATATTGGATGAACAAATTATATCAGCGGATTTTATCAGCAAGATCATATTTTTATGTATTGCTTTCCCAGGAAATAATGGTTTCAACAGCGCTCTGGAGACCTACATAGTATTTTTACCACCGTAATTAACTAATTAATTCATCGTTTTAAGTATAACATGCAGAAGCAACAATCATTTGTTTTATTTTAAAACTTCTCTCTCTTTCTCTTTTTCTCTTTTTACTCTCTCTCTCTCTCTCTTTCTCTCTCTCTCTCTATCTCTCTTTCAGTTGTACTGAATCAAATATCTGGTTTCGTGTTATTCAAGCAGTCTTGAAACCGAACAAGAAATTATGCTGTCATTAGAAAAGTAAAAAGGAGAACGCCCGTAGATATAGCTACTTCCGGTCAACGCTTACATATTACCCTGATTCAGTGAATCAGGGTAATTTTAGTACTAAAGCATGGTTAAATAGAAAAAAATGTTTTGTTTTGTTTTAAATATCCTCACTAATAAAGGAAAGTTGATTTTCATAGTTGTAAAGGTATTTTTATTGACGAAAGTACGGTTTAATTAAATAAATCATTTTTTTAAAGCCGACATAGGTACGAAAGTCGATGTTAACATATTTTTACGAGAGCATGGTAATAGTTAACTTTGTAAGAAAGCGAGTTGGGTGCGAAATTCGAGTCTAATATTTTTTCGGTATTTTTTGTTTTGTTCTATAGTTTTTACATTGTTAAAAGTAACACAGAATGTCGTATCTGCATTGACGCAGGTTCGATGTAAAAAATGGTGAGATGATTTTCTTTTTAAATTTGACAAATGTGGGATGTTATTTGTTTAACTCTATTCAAAAGTATGCAGTATTTTGTATCCACGGAATTGCAAGAAGCTGACCATGGGAATTGTAGTATTAATAAAATAAGTAAATATTAGTCCTTACATATGACACGGGGTTTGTAAAATAAGAAACGCATTGTTTAACTAGTAAAGAAACGTTATATCAGGAAAGGTTGTGTTTGACACCAGTTAGGGAGGAATATATATATATATATATATATATATATATATATATATATATATATATATACGGCATAATCGCGATGACACACCAGTTCCCGTTAGATCACCGAAGTTAAGCAACGTTGAGCCTGACTAGTACTAAATTGGTGTCCATTTGGGAACACCAAACGCTGTATGTGGCCTGAAGAGGGTATGGGTACTACCAGGTTCTATCATACCCATAGAAAAGTTAGGATATATAGAGTATCTGCCTGACTCACCGAGAACGTCCCCGGACGTTATGGGAAAACAACATCAACAAGGGATGAAGTGTGACGCCACAGAATTTTGCTGTATATCTTAAATTTTTCCATAAAAGTACTCATTTTTAGCACCTTTGTTTCAATATCAAAAAATAATAGTATATAATTTAACTAATATACTGATAGTGATAATAAATCCAATAAAATATTATAATATAGATTATAGATAGCTAAATTTGCTGCTGAGAACAAGGAAAGTGTTCTATTTAATTTAAATTTCCTACCGATAACAAAGATAGCAGCCACCTGAAAAATATTCTTAGTCGGATAAAGTATTTTATGAAAGGGAATAAACCTAAATAATTTTTAGTTTTCTTAATAATATGGACCAATAGTAAAGAAATAGAATTGCTAGTCAGAATGAAGTGTTGATGTTATAGGACTGAAGCTATCGATGACAAAATCTGATAAATAATATGATTTTATTTTATTATATACTGGCTGCACCTAATCGGCGTTCCCGGGAGTCTTTCCATTTTTTCTTCGCTCATTTCCTTCCACTTCTTTCGTCTGTTATTTTGGCTAATTAAAAAAATATTTTAAATATTTTATTTTTAAGTACAGCGTTGTATTGTAAGAAATTATCTTTTTAAAAATGATTTTAAAGTGAAATTAATTTATTATGGTATCCTTTTACCTGTAAATTATAAATTGAGCACAATTCTATAAAAGCATAACTTATATCTTAAATCAAGCTAAGCGATAACAAGGGTGGAAATACGTGGGGCTCGATACATAGATCAACTCGAACAGTATAAAGGCTCGGATTCATGTTGAAATAACTTATAATATTCTAATTTTGTTTATTTCGTTAACAAAACTCTTCATTGTGGGAATACCAGCCGACTAACTCATTGGAGAAAACGAATAACAACGTAATTAGGCGTCCGTTATAGCAACAGTAATAAGTTTGATAGTGCGTTGCTATTTACTCGCCTCCCTGCGATGACAAAGTTAGACACAAGGTCGGTTTTTAATGTGGGGGAAATACAGCTACCAAAAAAAAGGACACTCAGGATTGAAATAGAATTAGAATTGCCTCAATCTAGAAGAACCTCTCCTTCACTGACCGAGGACAGAAAAGACTTAGTGTAGCATCAAAACTTTGTAGTATTGATTTATTTCTACACTGGCCTTCAACTTGCGAAAGAATTGTCCTAACATTAAAGACAAATCGATATCGACACAACAAAAGTCTTCGGCCTAATCCCGTTTGCTTCAATCATATCAATAGAGAGATCACATAAACGTAGCATTGAGGAGTGAAATTGAGTGCCGAACCTGGTATATTGAAGGACGGCCTTCAGATACCGATGATCCATTCTGTAAAATGCTTTCGACTGATCTAAATTTATCATCCCCCTATCAGTGCCGACTTTTCCTATGACCCAGTGTACCAGACGAAGGATCTCCTTCACAGCATAAACCCTTCCATTGAGCAATCAGACTAGTCAAAGCCGTCTGCAAACAACTAAGACCTGTAACCCTGTGTTTAGCCTAGTAAATGTCCGAAAATTGCTAAATCATATTTGGCATTTTTTTTGTCTTTTCGCAGTAACTTCATTCAACGTTTGGCAAAGTACTTGCGAATAGACCCATTCCTTAACCAGACATTAAAGTCTAGTTGTAACGAAGGAGCAAATATGTGTGACTACCTCATATATAATTCATAAACAGATCATCAATGTCTTGAGACAAATCTAGCTGAACACTCTTCAAAGCCTTCCAGAATTCAGACTCTGTTACGAGTCCCTAACAACCTGTTGCGTCAATCGCCTAAAAGCAAAGAAAGTAAGCTAACTTGGTGTTGCATTCGGAAAGAAGTCGAGTAATATTTTAAATGATTACATCGTTCTAGAGCGACAATTACTACATTCGTTTTGATAGTCGACCATTTACTCTCTTCTTTATTCCAATCACAACAAAATACATCCCTAAAGAGTTATCGATTTGCGCCAATTCTCATCGTTTATTCATCCATACTTTGCAATTGTTTTCGGTTGAGTCTTAAAGAAATGTGTCAGAGTTAGTCGCATTCAGTCTGTATTATGCAGAAAACCCAATAAAAATAAATCGGTCGTGCAAATGGAGGATTTTGAAAATAGTGCCGATTATTGAAATGAATTTGAAATATAATCATGCGGACGATTATTTTGCAGCAATCAACAAATACAAATATTTGTTTTCCAACAAGTTTCTGCAAATTGTAAGACGAATGCAACAGAGTAAAATATATAAAACAAATATATATATATATATATATATATATATATATATATATATATATATATATATATATATATATATATATCAATAATTGTTCTCGCAATTTATAGCCTTTTTGTACGGTAAAAAATAATAAAAGACAACACAAGTTCGAAATAAATGTAAAAATTAAATTTATTATGAGAAAACACTTTTTAATTTAAAATAACAATTGTTTAAATCAAGAAAATTTCAATGAAAAAATGAAAATTCTAAAGTATATAATACGAATGCAGAATTATCTTTTTTTAAGTTAAAATAGCAATAAAAATCAAGATAAACAATAAAACAATAAAAAAAATCAGAGGTTCAAAGACAAAAATCCAGCCATTTTTTAATTATTCTGATTTCCTTGAATGAACCAAAAAAAATTTATTCATAAAAGTGGTCCGATGAATAAATAAAATAATTCAGTACCTCATTACACAAAACGAAACTGAATACAGAAACTCACACACTTGAACGTTAACAATGTTAATCGTAATTTGTCGGAATGGAAACGAAGAGAATTATGAAAGAAAAATATTCGACGGAATAAAGGTTGAAATAAGTAAAACAAAAAAGAATTATTATTCAAATGTGTTCGCAAGAATCAATTTTGATTTTTTTATCTCACGATAGCAAATAAATTGCTTTTGCTTTATTTTACATAGATTTCATTATCTTAATATGGTTATTTTACGAGAGATTTCGTTTTAAGTCTTCATTACAAATGCTACAGATCGAAAACAATGACGTATTCACAATTAACAAAAGACATGGATATCATTTATTTTGTGTTTGTCTACACGTCTAAGAACAAGAGATAAAAAAGTGGACCACTGTTATTTTGTAAAACGCGACACACTTATAAATAAAATCCACGCTTTCAAAATCCGCGCTAAAAATAATCGAAATAAATACTAAAGTTGTTCATGTTTAGGTAAGAAACCTTGCGACATGAAAAAGAAAATGGCAATGTCAAGGAAAATGTTTTTTTTCTGGTCATTTCATAGCGTTTTATGCTTTCTTTATTCTTGCTTCGCTATGTTAAATCAATCTGAATTTCTATAGACAACAGGAAAAATAGAAAAGTAATTGAAAATGATAATATTCAATTAAGAAGAGGCGGTAAAGAAAGCTTTTTAGATTTATAAATATATATTGAAACACGTGAAATGATATATTTTAGGCAGACGAGCCATATTAAACTGAAATAAGAAAACAATTCAGAAAGAAGTTTTGCATACAAAACAGATTTGTGCATAACGTATCTTTGGAGAACAAACTGAAGAATCGTTTAATCAAAACCGATGTGTGTCCATCTTTTGTAAACCTAGGATTCATAATTTAATAACTATGATGCCAATAAGTATTAACATTTTCTCTGCTAAGAAAAAGCGAAAATAAAAATGTCATGAAGAAGAAAACAGAAGTTCATAACTTTGTTCACAAAAGTCTTTTAGGAGAATTCAACATGAAGGAAACAAAAATATTTATGGCCGATTCTTGTGACGTTATATTTTCAGTAGGTTGTCAGCGACGAATCAAATAAACGATTTCTGAAGAAGATTATTTATCCCTGGGATGGATAATAAGGCGATAATAAGGCGTGGTTGGTTTTGACTTGTTTTTGTCGAGAAGGGCGTAGAAAGAGGACAGACTGCGTTTTCGGCGTCGAATCATCTTTAAAACATTTTCCAATTCTCCAGTCGCTGAAAATGAAAAAAAAACACGAAGAAATTTAATTAGGGAATTTCTTTTTTTTCAACGTAATATTTTACAATATTTTGCATTTATTCATATGGGTGTAGCACTCTGGTGGATGAAATGATGCTTTCCAGGTAACATTAAAGCAATACTCTTCCGTAAAAGAAAGTAAGTGCTTTCGATTATCAGTATCGTAAAAATATAAACAAATAAATAATCACATTTATATAAGATATAATTTGGCCCACCATTAGTAACAGCTTATATAGGTTCGTTTGGAGAGCACCATGCACTAACCACTGTGCTCGGAGTTTCGAATCTCGCTACGTTTAGCAACACTGATGAGTCGCAGAGACGAGGAAACACGTCTCTCTCTATCTATCTCATATATATATATATATATATATATATATATATATATATAATTAATATTATCGTTAATTGAATTAAATTGTTTAATGACCGCTGGGTAAGTAAGTTTTAACGTAATGTCGGCCTTAGATTATAAACGATATTGAAAAAATTGCTTAAAGGATTAGTTTTATTGGGTTAGGGCGAAGGTTTCGAGTACCCCCCCCCCCCTAAAAATGTTACTTATTGTTGTGGACCTGTAAAGCGTCCAGAAGGAAAACACGAACTCGGGGTTTAGAGAAAACAAGTATATTGAAAAGAAGTATAATACAATAAAGAACAAGAATGGTTGTACGTCAGTCCTGACTGCTCGTATAGACTGGTGTGATTCCAGATATTTAATTCCTTTCCACCGTAGGAATATGTGAAACAAGGCCGGAAGGTGGAGGAGAGTCAAGCCATAGCCCCTAAAGAAGGAGCACTCTGGCCTATAAAATATTGCCTGGTCAGACCCGTCGGCATTTCCCGATCATGGCGCCTCAAGCAGTAAACAATAAACTTAATCCACCCTAAAGAGGGGAGGCAAAGCCTAGGAAGGTTGACCTCCTAGGACTATCCAGGACTAATACCTCAGCTCGACAGATAAAAGGTCACTTCCAGTATTTATGGTGAATGGAAGAGTCCAAATCATACGTATAGATAATGTACCATAACACTTATTTTAGTGTGTGGGTTGGAGGAGATTGGTAAGAGAAAATAAAGAAAGAAAAAGAAGAAATGATGTTGCAAAAAACCCTGGAGAAGCAGCAGCATCAGTAGAAAATCGCAATCAATCAAAATATACTGGTCTTCCCGACAGATTTGTGTACAAACTGATCACCATGGAGACGCATGGAGCGATAGACCCCGACACGCGCGACTTCCTCAACAGCCTGAATAGTTTAATGACGCGCCATACCAAGGACCATCTGGAATTGACTTGGCTTTACAAGCGCATCTCCATTACTACTATTCGTGGAAACTCTTTGAGCCTGATCTCGGCCTGCCAAACCAGCAGGACATCTAATGAAACTTCCTGATACTTGTATATTGGTTTTGAAAAGGGATATTTTATTGATTAAATATTATTTGTTGTTTTTGAAACATAATGCAACTTGTAAAAATATAAATTGTCTGCATTGTAAATTTTATCATTTAAATAAATTTTTGTTTGTTTCATCAAATACTTCATCTATAAATAGACGCATTGATCCCAAAAATAATCACAAATTATTGTTTCGTTAATTTGTTTGGGATAATATTAGTAATAATTAAAGTAACGAGCAATGAAAAAGCATATGAGCGCATTGTTTTATAAATACACATATAATGACATGTACATTTATTTAATACGAAGTATTTAAATCTAAACGTAGTTGTTGTAATTATTTAATTACGTGCGTGTTGCATTCGTTGAGAGTTCGGATGAAATCATTTAATTCTGTCATCGCTTGAATGTATCAAGACGTCGACACTAATACAGAACTGACAGCTTAGCGCTATTTTTATATTAAGTTTATGCTGTTGTTGTCGTAAGATAAACTGTTTTTAATGTAAGAAAACGGATTTAGAAAATTAAGAAAAAATCGGATGTTTATTTTAATGAAATAAAAGGACAGACTTATCCAGTGAATTACGACGCTATATGAAATTTTCAATGTAAACAAACGGAGCAATTTCATAGAATGATCATACTTGCTGATTATCGAATGAAAAATAACAGTCAACCCCAGAAGTATCTGTTACTGAAAAAAGAATCGATGAAATCGATTGAAATTTAAATATGTATATGTAAGGAACACACACGGATAAGTTCCCTAATTGACTGCTTATTCGGAACGAAATATCGATTTTGTGGAAAGTAAGCTATCGCAGTTTAAATTAGAGAATTAGACAGACTTAATTTTATATATTAAGTTATATATGTATTAATCAACCGAACAAATTCTAAACAAATTCTAAACAAAATGTATTTAGTACACACAAACTTTTAATGTTTCCCGACTTTCTCGCTTTTATTGATGGTCGATAATAGTAAGCATACAATTTTGAAATTCTTTAATCATAAAAAAATGTTTTCTTAAAAAATATATCGTTAATAATCAAGATGAGAAAACGGTTTTCTTTTATAAATAAATCTGTTGAAATTAAATTGAAAATATGTTTTCATTTTCTTCTGTTTTTCCTCATCTTCTTCCCAAATTACAGCTAAGCCATTTTCCTGAAAATCTTGCGAGCACGAATGCAGACTCACTCATCTTTACTTAATTCTTCCAAATTATTTGGTGTCATAAACCAGGCGAGACCGTCCGATGAGAGTTGCGGTACAGACGAACTGAAGACTCCTTCTATAATGAAGCAGGTTGCCAAGATAGGAAACTTAAGTTTTACGAGACATTTCAGAATCTGAAAAGGAGAGCGAAAATAACTATAAGAAACGGTAAGAGATTGTTTAATCATTCACCTACAAAAACAAAATATGATGAAAAATGGCAAGAAAAATTGAATTGACTGTTTGGGTAGAGCAAAGGAGTATAAGGTTTTTAAATGATGGTCAAATAAGATAAGGTCTAAATGTAGAACAAAAGAGTAAAAATGTCTCTAAATATAGAGAAAAGGAAGGGAAAGTCTCTAAATGTAGAATAGATAAGGAGAAGGCCTATAAATGTAGAAAAAAAAAGGATGGTCTCTAAATGTAGAAAAAACGAGAAAAAAGGTTTCTTAATGTAAAGCAAAAGAGGACAAGGTCTCTTATTGTAGAAAAAAGAAGAGAATGTGTTTGAATGTAGAGCAAATGATCAGAGGTCTCTAAATACAGAGCAATGGTGAAGAAGTCTAAATGTAGAGCAAAAGAGTTGAATCTCTCTTAATGTAGATCAAAGAAGGAAAATATCTCTAAATGCAGAGCAAATGAGAATATCTCTAAATTTTAAGAACAAAAGATGAGGTTTCTTAATGCAATGCAAGGGAGAAGGTGTCTAAGCATAGAGTAAATAAGAATAAAGTTTTTAAATGTTGAGCAAAGAAGGAAGCTTATAAATGTAGAGCATAAGAACAGAAAGTCTCTACATGTAGAGCAAAGTAGTATCATGTCTCTAAATGTAGAACAAAACAGGGGAACTTTCTAAAATGTAGAGGAAAGTAGCAGAAAGTCTCTAAATAAATAGCAAATTAGAAATTCTCTAAATGTAGAGCAAAAGAGGGGAATGTCTCTAAATGTAGGTAAAAAAAAAAGGTCTCTAAATGTGGAGCAAAAGAGCAGATCTCTATATGTAAAGCAAAGGAGAATACCTCTAAATGTAGAATTAAAAAGTAGAAGGTCTCTAAAAAATAGAAAACTGGAAGAAGGTCTCTAAATGCAGAGCAAATGAAGAGAAATGGCTAAATGTAGAGCATAAGATTAGAAGGTCTCTAAATGTAGATAAAAAGGGAAGAAATTCTACAAATGTAGAGCAAATGAGAAGGTGTCTAAATAAAGAACAAAAGAAGGAAACGTCTCTAAATGTACATCAAATTAGCAGAAGGTCTCTAAATGTAGAGCAAAGGAACAAAAAGCCTCTAAATTTAGAGCAAAAAAGCAGAAGGTCTGTAAATGCAGGGCAAACGAACAGAAGGTCTCTAAATGCAGATCAAAGGAATGCAGAGCAAACGAGCAAAAGATCTCTAGATGCAGAGCAAACGAGCAGAAGGTCTCTAAATGCAGAGTAAAGAAGGAAACGGTCTCTAAATGCAGAACCAACGAGGAGAAGGTGTTTAAATGAGAGCAAACGAACAGAGTAAAGGAGGAGAAGGTCTCTAAAAGCAGAGGAAAGAGCCTCTAAATGCAAAACAAAGTAGCAAAGATCCTCTAAATGCAAAGTAAACGAGAGGGTATTTCAATGTAAAACAAATGAGGCGAAGGTGTACTAAATGTAGAATAAAGGGGAATAGTATCTATAAGTGTAGATCAACGGAGAAAGCTTTTAAATGGCCACGTTCAAACCAGCTGATGCAACTTTGTGAAAACGAATGGTTATATTTAGATTTTCATCATAAAAGAGAAAAAGATTGTTCAAGATACTTAATATCATTTATCATAAAAACAGTTTTGAACTGAAATTTTAGACTAAATCGATTCAACCCGTTCCGTTTTATTAAATGAAACATTTTCTTACAAATGACTATCAAGTCCAAAAGACATTGAAGGATGAGGGTTAATGAGATGGAGTGATTGTAAGGAGAATGATGAAAAATATTATGAGAGGATTTAAACTGATGGATGGAATGAACGAAATATGATTACTTATGAGGACACTTTATGACAAGTGGTTGTTGAAGACAAAAATATTTTATTCTGCAGAGAGCCAGTCCGGTGATAATGTGTTTCACTGATGGGAAGTTCTTGGAAAGAAACTCTGTTCATGGAAATTTTGTTTAATGTTTAATGTTTGGCAATTGGAGGAAGAAAGGCAATTTCTTTGCAGTTGTGGTAAAAGGACGATTTCTCGCTGTGAATTTCTTACAAGGAAGAACCAGAGATTGGAGCTCGGTCGAGAAGTTTACCTGGAAATAACGAGTGAGTAGAGGAAGACTAACAACATCTCTGCTGTGAAAAGGACTATAGAGGACAGAAGAGATCTATAATATTTGTGGTGCTTCTGTTGATCTGTCTTTGATGCAATTAAAAAGAAAGCCCTATAGCCAGACCAAATACAACTATTATTAGAGTTATATTACTAAGCATTAGTTTTTATTTACAATAATATCAGGGGTCTGCGTCGCACCTGTAACAAGATTAAACAGAAACAGAACTTTTCTCTGGTCAAATCTTATGAGTAATTCAATGATCGTAATTGTTACTAGAATAGAGTGATGCATTATTACGGTGATTTAAAAAAGAGCAAATGTTTCTTTCTCCTTTTTGTATTTTCCATGTATTTAATAAATATTTATTTGTATTAAAAGGAAAGAAAAATAGTTCCTTGAGATGAAATCGATTAAATTCAAACGAATGATGACTCGGGGTTTGTACAGAAAGGTGACATTTATAAATTCCATTACCTCAACAAAGTATGAATTTTACACAACAATAAGATTAAAATAAGATATGATCAAAAAACTGAACATAACAACCAGATAAATACATTTTCGGTTAAAAATGGCGGGTTGAAAAGATACAAATAAAAACAATTAATTCTGGGGATTGGCGAAAAATAGAAAAACTGAAAAATCTGAGAAATAAAAAAAAAAGGTTTGTCTAAGAATGCTTGTTGGTTTTCGGAGAAAATTTGTTACAGTTGACGATGACAATGAAGATTGGAATGGTTTGGTGTATGTCTTATTGTAACGGTAATCGCCATTTTTATAGCAATAGGACGGGTCTGCGCAAAAATAGAACTAGTCTTAAGAAACTGTAGGTGGGAGCGGTGATAACAGGATATATATATATATATATATATATATATATATATATATATATATATATATATATATATATATACATAAAGAGAGCGAATGTGTGTGTGAGAGAGAGAGCAAGAGAAAGAAGAAGATAGAAATAGAGAGAGATAGTGCGTTAAAGAAATTGAAATTCTCAACCGGAATTAAAATAAATTTTTTAAAGTTTAAATGAAATGTGTGTGTGTGTGTGTGTGTGTGTGTGTGTGTTTGTGAAAGAGATAGACAGTGATAGAAAGTAGGGGAGAGTATGAAGTTTCACATTGTAACTGAGAATCTCGAAGAAATAAAGTGAAAAATTAAAGTCGGATGCGAGGGTAAAGCAAACAAACTAAAGTAACAGATAGATAGATAGATAGATAGATAGATAGATAGATAGATAGATAGATAGATAGATAGATAGGGGGAGGAGAGAGAACAAGGTCGGAGGGAGAGGAGAAGCGTAGGCGTAGAATTACCATCAAATTTTGTAACCAATCCGAAAAGGCTTAAACATCCTAATTGTGAGATTTCGACGTAACGCCATCTTCCCCATCTCCTCCCCGTTTAGGGGTGAGAGCTTGGTTTTGGGGAGGAACGGGGGGGGGGGTATGTGAGGGAATATGTGAGGGTGGGGAGCGTTCGGTAAGAAAATTCGTTTTTCACGCATCAAACATTTATAACGCGTTTCCTCATCAAACGTTTTCCTCTTTTTTTGATGTACCAGTTTGGTATACCGCTAAAAAAGGCTTTTGTGGCGCAAAATCGATTTGAAAAATATTACATCGATTTTTATTTAATAATTGTTGTGCATATGTATCTATCTATCTATATATTTATCTATCTACCTATCTACTTATTAGTTTGTCTGTCCGTCTGTTTACCTATCCCTTTTTGTTTTGTTTTCTTGTTTATTTATATGGAGATCGCTACAGACAAGGCATGCAGCCACTTGATGTAAGGAGCTAAAAAAATAACACTTGAAGGTCAAAAACTAACCAACGATTAGTGTTATATGGATAGTTTCCGCGCCAGAAAACAGCAATTCTCCACTCTTTGTCAGAAACATCGCTCATGGACTGTGAGGACGATAGGACAAAATATGTAAACCCAAAGTCCACTTTCTACTCTCCTTATGATGGTGTTAATGTATGCGTATATGCATGTTAAGACCATAGCATACGTCTGTAAGACATGGAAAATCTACCGCACGCATATTCAAAGACTTTATCTCTTTCACTAAGATTAGCTGCATAGTGTTTTAATTTTTTCATAGCAATCATCCTTGATACAAAGACATTGCAGACTTGATATCTTTTTCGCTTAAATAATTCATGCATTCTTAAGCAAGTTATGCATAGTGATTGAGCGCTACAAGGACAACCTGAAACACACTTAAAAAGACACGCGTAGTGATAGACACGTAGGGAGTATTTGCATGGGGTAAGTGCGCATGAGGAATTCTAATTCTTAAGAATGTTAAGATTTTTGAAAGAAATACAATAGATTACGAACATCAGAACAAAACAAAGGTAGATATATGGTTGACGCCAAACGTTCCCAAGAGCACTGTTCTAAGGAGATTCTTACATGTGGTAAATATTCTGGCATTTGCTTTTCAAAAGCTCGTCTACTTAATCACAAAAATGTCAGCTACCAATATGATATTTTCAACGGTCAGACAGGTGCAGTGTGCCAGATGATATGCCAATCAACGAGCGGACTAATGCGACACGAAAAGAGCACCTCTCCCGTGTAGGGATGGGAGCGTTCTGCTGCTAGATGTTTTACATGCAAGCAGTGTGAAAAGACCTGTTAATCTCTTGCAGGTTTCAAAAGCCATTTAAGATGAACGACAAATTAATAGGGGTTTGAATTGATTAAATGGCCGTACTCAGTCTCGGTTTGACTTCCACCATATATATATATATATATGTATATATATATATATATATATAGAAAAGAGGGTAGTGCAGTATTAGTGCAGTTCCAACGAGAGAAAAGTATATATGTAAAGGAGTAAGGCTACCAACATTTGTAGAATCTTTTTTTCAACATTTATTTATTATTTTGTTGTTTTACCATTTTATAATGTTATATAACGCGTTTCAAGCGGTGTTCCGCTTTTATCAGATATGAAAATCCATTATAAAATGGTAAAACAACAAAATTATAAATAAATGTTGAAAAAAAGATTCTACAAATGTTGGTAGCTTAACTCCTTTACATATATATATATATATATATATATATATATATATATATATATATATATATATATATATATATATGTGGGGGGGGGTCGTGTGTGTGTGTGGATTGATGGATGGATGGATGGATGGATGGATGGATGGATGGATAGATGGATTATGTATGTATGTATGTATGTATGTATGTATGTATGTATGTATTATGTATGCCTATTGTCTATATCAGAGCAGTTGTTATTTACCTCTCAACTCACAACCGGTGTAGGATCAAGCCGGTTTGCAAGGTGGTAATGGCTAGTTTCAGCAGCGAACTCTTGAGGTCTCCGTAATCTTATTTATTTTCCGTTTTTATAAATTTTGTCTGTCGATTTTATCACTAACATATTAAAAAAGCAAAAAGTTCTCAAAAGTCCTCACGCATTCCCGTTAATCTGGCAGATGGTCTCATTCCAATAACACAATAATTTGCGACACTCTTAATAAACTAGGAATTCTGACAATACAAACCACATCACAAACTATTAAAAAAACATTAAATACAGCAAGACAATTCCGAAAAGAATCTACATCTAACGCTAGTATATACACTGTAGACTTCTTGAATCAGCACTCATTATAAACTCTAACACTATCAAACAACGCGTTGGTTTCTATAATTTATCTCCTCTAATCAGCAAACTTATTTCATCCGAACAAAAATTGAATTCAGATCCAGGCTAGCTACCCTATACAACACTCTCTACATGCGTCGCGCATAATGTCTAAATATAAATAATAGTTAATAAAAATAACAAAACTATTTTTATTAACTATACACAATTTGTATCGCCTTCTGTTTAACCGTCGATCTCAGCATGTACCACATTACTTAGGGTTGTTAATGTTTTTGTTGGTGTTGTTGTTTTACTAAAAGTAAAATAAAAAGAAGTTGATTATGAGTAATGTCGAAACCCCAAATAAAAGGAGTATTTTCAAATTAGTGTTGAATATTGTTGAATAGGCTACAGAAATACTTTTCTTATTTCGGTCACGTAAAATGAACGAAAATGAGAAAAGGCCAGCAAGGTTGTTTATTTGATAGGTGGGGGGCGAGAAATGTTGATAACATTAAACAGGATTTATTAAGAAGTTCAAGAAAACTTTAATTAAAAAACTCATAATGTACACAGAACATTCGATATTACTGCTTTGGATTTGAAGTAAAAGACGTTTTTTATTTCAAACTATGTATATTTATAATTTTTCAAAATAAAAGCTTAGCTGAAAAAACTTCATTAAAAAAGAAAAGAAAAGTTGGCTTTCAAATCGGCAATTTCTGAGACTGACTCTGGATTCTCTATTTGCTCTTTAATTTCGCAAATAAAAACATGTGCTTCGCTTCGACAACTAACATATATAAAAATTATCTGCGTTTGTAAAATAATGAAAGTAAGTTTTAAAACGTTATCCTATTTTTTTTATTTTAAATCGTCGGTTCGTATTGTATATAATCAGCGAAACTTGATTCGGCTTTCTCCTAATCATAATATACATAAAGAAACAGACAAGACAAAAAAAATTTTAAGAAAATTATTTTACTGTTTTTTTACGTTTTTTTAATAAAAGTAGTTATCACATATAATGTGACAGGATATTTGAAGTTAGTAGGCAAAGACAAAAAAAATGCTGTTTTTTACTGATACGAAATGAATACAGTAAACAGGACACTTACTTACGTGGAGGTTTTTATTTGAAATTGACCATCTGTTCGTATTTATGTACACCTGAATTCTGGAATAGGTTTACAAAGTATAAGAAAATGTATTATGTAGAGGAGAATAAGTAAGTTAAACTGAAATAATATGGATGTTTTGGAGGTGTTTTAAAAGAATTTTTCTTATATTAAGGATGGACCCAGTGTCAAAGAGTTGAGTATGAGTAGTAAATTGATAGAGAGGGAAACTCATTGCTACCGTCTTTGTTTGAATACGTATTTGAGAGAAGCAGTTTATCCAGAATAAATGTAATAATTTGTTCACGGGGTACGAAATGTTGGCATAGTTTTGTGAAACACGCTTCATGAATTGCTGTTAGTAGTGAGTGTGAAACATTTGTTTATAAAGTGTTCAGTTATTTTCCTATCGATTACTTTATGTATAGAGAGATGGAATAGACTCATTATTTTGCAATCTAATTTACATTGTGCATGTGGTGTGTACAGGCACACGCATGTAAATCATATTAGAGTTACTTTTCTATACAATCTCACACCGACATAAAGAAATATCAAGAAGTTCAAAAGCCGATAATCATACCGGGGCGACTCTTGGAAGCATCTTCTCGTGCTACAGAATTAGGATTCCAGGAAGTTCGTCATTCGATTTACACATTGATTTTGTTGCGTAAAACCAATCATTGTGAATTAATGAAATAAAGAATAGAATGCCTCGACCTCCACGGCGTTTTTAAATTTTAAAACGTAAAAGACATATTAATATTATTATTAGCTGGTCCCAATATTATTTAGCTGGTCTCATATTCAATTCATAATTGTAATTCTATTAGTGATTGTCAAATAGAAATCTATCATCGCCATATACTGGTCTTGATACTGTCTAAAAGTTGTGCACACATTCGAGAAATATGCGTACGGTTTTTGTCTGCTGGATAACGAAGGTGCACATCCTATCATTGATCCATATCTTCTTACCTCAATAGACGTTTAATAAATACAAATCTGTATAACAGCGGGTGAATGGGTTGATGTGAAAGCCATATTAAACCTTAATTTATTGTGGAAAATTAATGTTTGTATTATTTAATGAAATATCATTTTATGCCAGAGTTGAAAGGATAACTTAATTCAAAAGACTTACACTAAATAATTCAGCGCAATTTTAAATTCTTTCTTTTGCTGCTGGGTAAAAGGCGTTCTGTAATAATTATACATCTTTCTTAAGAATGTAAAAATGTAAAGATTAATGTAAATAATTTGCTCAAATTTTTTTTTTATATATATTCTTTTCTAATTGACTGGTATTAATTTGAATTCGGGCATTGACTCTAACTTATCAAAAATATTACTCAACTTGAACTTGTAGCAAGGGGTGTCTATTGATAAAAGCGTCGGTCCCGTAGTTGTCTTTGGACGAAGATAGCATAAAGCAGCAGCAGCCGCAGCAGCACGGTCGGAAGCAAACTCAGCAGGGATACATGAAGGACCGAATTTTTAAATACTGACAATAATCCAAGTAAAAAAATATCTCATTACGTATTTGCAGATATAGTGTTAATACCTCTATTGAGGACCCCTACTAATATTTACTGAACTCCTTTCAGGATTTGACCAATCTGAATTTCTATATAAATCAGCCTGCTTACTTAACGATACATTTCATTGAGACTACGGCTGCCTCTGTTTTTTTCACGCTCTCGTCATCTCTCTCCGGAGAAGTTAAGGGAGGCGAAGATCAAATTCAATCACTTGTTTCTGCGAGGGATTATTTGTTCCTCATCTAGCTCTTTGGCATCTCCGTTGCATATGGTTCCGAAGCGTTCAGGGGATTGGCGTCCTACCGAAGATTTTCGTCGTTTGAACACAATTATTGTTCCTGATCACTATCCTTTTGATTATATTCCGAAGACGGCTGTAACTACTTCCTTCGAAGTTTTCCGACTTTTCAACAAAGCCTTTCCATTTACATAATGCAGCTCTGTACTTTTCAACGTTTTATGGACGAAGTAGTTCGTGACTTAGATTTCGGATACAATTATATTGACGATATTTTAGTAGCTAGCTCTTCGCCTGAGGAACATTTGGTACATTTACGTCATGTCTTTGAACGTTTGCAGCGGTACCACGTCCAGATGAACCCTGTCAAATGTAATTTTGGTGCTACAACTCTCGTCATCTTGGTCCTTGTAATTCGCGCAAAAAGAATTTCACCTCTTCTTGAAAAAGCTAAAGCTCTACCAGATTTACGACACCAACTTCTCTTCGCTAATTGAGATAATATTAAGGCCTATTGAATTATTATATATGTTTCATGTCGCACTGCGCTAATATTCTTTCTCCTTTAACTACATTTTTTTTAAAAAGCAGAAAAAATAATGGAGCTATTGCATTAAATGACTGCCAGCTGAAAGCCTTTAACGAGACAAAGAAGCTTGCAAACATTTGCTTGATTTTCCTATGTTGTAAATGCATCTTATTCTGCAATAGATGCTTTTTAAAACAGCAACACTAGCAGCAATTCAACCATTGTTTTACTTTTCTCGTCAAATAACGCCTGCTAAGACAATGTATAGTACTTTTGGACGTGAACTTCTATTTACTTAGCGATTAAACATTTTCGCCACACACCAGAGGGTCGTGAATTTGGCGTTTACGTGCTAAGCCGGAAAGATATTCTCCTCGTGAAATTCGACATTTGGATTTAATTTCTCAGTTCTTCAGCAACATACGACACATATCAGGTTCACAAAATACGAACGGTCTCGTCTTCCCATCAGTGCAATTTCATCAGTGCTTTATCAAATGGCTCTTGACCAGCCATTGTTGAATATTTCGAATCTTTCAGCACCAGAATTTGCCATTTGCAAATCTCAGTACGTTCTCACCCCTACAGCAAATAAACAAACCTGTGCGAGACTTTCATGAATTTACCTTGTCCTTTCATTCCTGAGATCACTACGGAATTATTGTCACAATGAAACTTATTTTAGCTAGATTATTCTGGCCGGATATGAAATTTGACATTATTGTCTAGGCCAGTTCCTGTTTATCCTGCCAGAAACCAAAAGTGCACAAGAATATACAAGTCCCTCTCAGAACTTTCAGTGCTCCCGATGTACGTTTTAACCATATCTACATTGAACTAGTTGGATCTTGGCTTATCGCCCATAGTTACTCTTACTGTTAACTTGTAGTGATCGTTTTGTCGTTGGCCTGAAGTCATTCCAGCAGAATGGTTTATGAAATTCCATTATCATTGCCTGGCCAAATGTTGATCCCCAACTGATAGCTTTGTGATTTGTGCGGATCAATACATAGATAGACTCAGGTGCTATTGTAATAGTCTTCCGTCAGTGAACTCTCAGCAACAATGTATTAAATCAGCAGTCCTTAAAGACAATTTTTCATGGGCTTTTGTATTTCTACGGAAGGACTTGCACGAACGGATAAATTTGTAACGTGGGTGTACGATAGAGACTTATCTGTCGATAGTTTGAAACGAGCCTTTTTGGACACTGACACCAAGAGTCCGATATTTCCTCCACACTCAATCTTCCAGAGCTTACTGAGATTATACCTCCAGAGACACTCTAACCTGGTCTTCCGACACACATCATCACTACACGCTCATGTCGATTGTGCTAGAAAATACTGCAAGCCGGTGTATACCTAAGCAATTATATTCAGAGTATAACACTTTAAATTGAAAATGTCATTTTGCTATTTAATTTAACGTTACCCTTTTTTGTCTTTTTGCTTTTCCATTTTCAGCAAAACGCAGACATTGTTACGAATTGGACATTCATTTTCTTCTTATTGGAATTTGCATGTGTGTTTATATTTATTTTTTTAAAACTGCAGGTATGAATAGAGCATATCATTTTTTACTGGTCATAAGCCAAATCAGGGATAATGTAGCAATTACATGTTGATGAACTTCCGTCCGTGTAAGCTTATGTTTTCACACAGTGTGATTGGTCTATTATCCAATGAAAATATTTTGCGTTGGATGTACTTTCGCTGAACTATTTGCATAGTTGTTCCCGATTTCTATTCAGTTAGGTTCAATACTTCAAAGCACGCAAGTGTACGACGCGCTCGTTCCAACTGACGAGCACTATGGAATCGTTTGCTTTACTTTTGAGGTCATATCTTTTCATAAGCTCTTTCTATTGTTGGTGGAATGAAGATGTGCGAAACAAAGCCTATATAAAACACGTAAGCAGTTTTTTTAATCATTTGATATTAGACATATATCTCTTATCGACAAGTCTGTGTCATGCAGAAACCGCAATAAAAATGAATTACTCGTGCAAATGGAGGGTTCCGAAAATAGTGCCGATTATTGAAATGATTTTGAAATACAATCATACGGACGATTATTTTGAAGCCATTAACAAATACTAATATTGGGTTTCTAACATTTGTGCTGAAGTTTCTTCAGATTTCAAAACGAATGCAACACAATAAAATATCCAAAACAAATAAATACATCAATAATTGTTATCGCAATTTATAGCATTTTTGTACGGAATTTTTCAGGTCGAAAACAAGTGAAGAAAAGACAAGTTCGAAATGATGTAAATTTAAATTTATTATAACGAATACTTTTGTAAGCTGAAAAACGAACAAAAAATCAATAACAAATAAAAAAGAAAAATCTTAAACAAATTCTGCCATTTTTTAATTATTCTAATTCCCTTTATTGCAACAAAAAGAAATCTTGCATAAATAAAATGATTCAGATTCCCCTCATTACAAAAAACTGTAAAAACTCAATAAGCGTATGTGAACTGATTTTGAATTCTATTGGACAAAGAAAACGAAATCTTTCATCAAAGTCGTTCAATAAATAATAAATTAAATAATCCAGTTCCAGAGAGTAAAAAGAGTAAACAAAACTCAATACAGAGACTCACACAATTGCACGTTAACAATTTTTAATTTTTCGGAATGGAAACGAAGAGAATCCTAAAAATAATAAATATTTTGAAAATCACAGACGAAATGAAAGTTGGAAATGTCCAAATGTGTTCGAATGAATGAATTTGTTTTATCTGACAATAGCGCGTAATTGTTTCTTTGTTTTTGTTTTTTTTTTGTTATGGCGACGAAGTCGTATAAACTGAAAATTACAAAAAGACAAGACGTAATGCAATGGAGTTGAAACAGAAGTTGAAAACTGCGTTCACAACTTAGTGCACTTATTGGGGATAATTTTCATCCAATCATCTTAGGTTTTAAGAAGTGAATCTTGACAGAATTGGAACATTCCAGGGAGAGTTTTTAAAAGTAATTTCAAAACAAAAGAAGAGGTTCATGTGTTGTTTCTTAAATGTATTTTGGGATAAGTTAAAAATGGTTAAAAGAAAAGCGATTGAACACAACGGATGGAATTTTGAGTAGAGACTGGTCAGTTCTTGTGACGTCATTGGTTCAGTAGATTCACAGCGATAAATCAAATGACCGATTTCCGAATGAGATAATTTATGCCCGGGCCGGATTATAAGGCGTGGTTGTTTTTTTGCTGAGAATGACGTAAAAAGATGACAGGCTGCGTTTTCGGCGTCGAATCATCTTGAAAACATTTTGCAATTCTCCAGTCGCTAAAAATGAAAATTAAAAAAAACAGAAAATGTATTAGGGAATGTATTTTTCCAGTGTATTTTTTTTTAATATTCTGTATTTCTTCAAACACATAAGTATATATTTCTTAATCCTGTGATAATCTCTACCAAGCGAATTGTCAACAAATGTGTTTATACGGTGAATTACACACTTTAAAAGTTTCCCTCTAGATTTTCCCGCTGTTGTTTAAAGACTATAAAAGGGAAGTATGTAATTTTCATGACAGAACAATTGTTAAATTATTTTATTATTACAAAAAGTATGGTCTCATTAAACATATCTCATTAACAGTCCCGATAATAAAGAGTTTTTTATAAATAAATTTGTTGAAATTAATTTGAAAATCTGCTTTTATTTTCTTCTGTTTTTTCTTCACAATTGTCCCACGTTTTAACTAAGCTTTGCTCGTGCCAAATTCAAATTTAATATGTACAATTATATAGACAGATATATATATATACACTTTACAGTTAAATACACTTTAATCCAAGAATTTTTTTCTCTTTGTGAATTTTTTCTGAGGATTTTCTAGTGTTGCAGAGACGATATTGACATAAAAATGTTGTTTGGCACAAGACAAATGAAACGGACCACAAAAAATATATCTCACAGAAATTTTATATTTTTTGGAAATGTGAAAAAATAAAAATAATAAAATAAAACAATGGTTATTGGAATATAATATGAACTGACGCATAAAACTCTCTAGAGCTCTTTCTGTTATCATCTCGTCATGAAAAAACCGATAGTATAAGCAATCAAATATATATATATATATATATATATATATATATATATATATATATATATATATAAGCAATCAAATTGATAAGCAATCAAATATATTAACGAAAATGAAGAGCTAAGGGTGGAAATTAAAGGGTGGAAATTCAAGGGTGGAAATTGAAGGGTGGAAATTCAAGGGTGGAAATTGAAGGGTGGAAATTCAAGGGTGGAAATTGAAGGGTGGAAATTCAAGGGTGGAAATTGAAGTGTCAGCGAATACTAAAACGCGATTAAAATGAATTTATTTATAGTCGTTTAAAACGGCACAGTGTGGGATTAAAAAAAAATGGAGTAGGGTCAATATATATATATATATATATATATATATATATATATATATATATATATATATATATATATATATATATATATAGGTAATTCCGACCGGACTAATTCTAAACCAAATGTATTCAGTACAAACAAGCTCTTTCTCCCGGCATTCTCGCGGTTATTGATGACCGGTGATAGCAAGAAAATAAAATGACCGAAAAAAGAATGTAACAATTTTGAAATTATTTCATAATGAAAGAAATGTTTCTTCCTAAATTACAACTAAGCTATTGGTAAATCTTGCTCATGCCAAATTCAAGATGTTAAGTCACTCACCTTTACTTAATTTTTCCATATCGTTTGGTGTCATAAACAAAGAGAGACCGTCCGGGATAAGCTGAGATGAAGGCGCGCTGAGAACTTCTTCCATAATTAAACAGGTAGCCAAGATAAGAAACAGAAGTTGGCGAGCCATTTTAGAAACTGAAAACAAAAGGGCATAAATTGATCATTGGCGGTGAGAGATTTTTGAAAGTTCAATCATTCATTTGAAACACTATCATGCTATAAAAAGGGAATTATGGTAGTAATGGCAGAAAATATCTCGGTAAAGCATATGAAGAGAAGTCTGTAAATGTAGATCAAAGAAGAAGCCCTATAAATATAGCATTTGAAAAGGTTATTTCTTGCCCTCGATACGACCTGCAGTGCTACGTTGTCATAGCAACCAAAGGTTGGCCACGTTCAGACAAATGTATGTGTTCCAGCGAAAACTAATGCTTGGGGTACGATGAAGTGAAAAGGATTGTTCAAAATACTTAATGTAAATTATCATTTCGAAATGTAATTTCGAATTGGAACTGATTGAAGCGTCAAATTTTATAAAACGAAACTATTTTCATAACACAATATCTTCTTCTAATATATAAAATTAGTCGGTCAAATTTTCGAAATTAGACCGCAATAGCATTGCATCTGACAAATCGATATTTGATTATTAATAGTAATTTCTTCTTGCGCTTTGTGGCACACAGTTTTTCAGAACACTAACATGTAATCCCAATAAATTGCTTTCAAAGAATGATTTATCCTGCTCGGAATAATTTTCAGAAGGAACCGTCTTTATTTTCAGCAGCAAATGTCAATTACAATGGCCGCCATCTTTATTATTAGCAGCAAATTGTATCTATTAATACATTTATTATTAATACATATGATGTAAAAAAAATGTTATAAA
This sequence comes from Sepiola atlantica, assembly GCA_963556195.1. Taxonomy (NCBI): domain Eukaryota; kingdom Metazoa; phylum Mollusca; class Cephalopoda; order Sepiida; family Sepiolidae; genus Sepiola; species Sepiola atlantica. The sequence goes on from OY744526.1 coordinate 116,449,753, forward strand.
TACTACACAATAAAACTTACAGAAACACTTGTGTAGTTTCTTATACACGTGAACTTTTGCAATTTACTTAACATTCCGACAGAGAGAGAGAGAGAGATTGAGAGGGAAAAATAAATACTTATCTTTCATTAAAAATATCCCCAAAACAATAACTAACGATTACAAACAAAGCAGCTACGATTTGTATTAATAATTGACGTTACAAAAAAGTAGACATTTTCTACAGATACACCGGTTGTCAATCACATTTCGACTTTTATTTGTATCTACATCTTCTAACGTTGGATTAATATTTATTGGAAGCGTAAAACTTACATTTAACGATTATCATTTTAACAATGCAATACTTAGATATGTTATATGATCTATTTTCTTCACCCAATTTTTCATAATTTATTTACTGTCTTTTGCAGTACTAAAAATACATTTTGCTGTGAGGCTAAACTTCCGTTATACATTGAAAACGTATTCGTACTTGAATTTTATTTTTACTTGAGACTTCTGAGTAGCTAAATGGATACGTACAGTGAGGAAAAGAAAAAGAGACACAGAGAGAGAATGTGAGTGAAAAAACGATAACTTGGCCGCTACATGTAATACTCTGGCGTCGAAAACGTCAATAATGCTGTGATACGTTTTGACGTTGACCGGTTGTACATCTTCTTATTATAAAAGTCTGACACTTTAAACTTTCCGCCTCATTTAATTTGACGTCATTGTTAGTAAATTATAAACTGATATGTTAGGCTCATTATATCAAATTATTCTTCTTTCGTTAAATCTTGTTTTGTGTGAATAAAAATAAACTTCTACTTTACTTTCTTTTTAATTTTGACATTAACATTATTAAAATAGTTTTCGTTTCTTGGGAAATCAAATTTTATAACTTGTCCGCTAGCTATTACAAAAAGAACCAAACAAAAATTAACCATTAACTAGATAAAAATAAAATTAATTACACCCGGTCAAGGCCGGATACATAAAACTAGCCAATTATAAATATGTGTGGTTTTTTTTTGTCTTTCTGTCTTGAGATGCAATTGGAAATGAAGTCCTATACCAAGATCCAACGTCTAATGGTAGTATAAATTAAGTATTTTTACAAAGTTGTCGTGGGATTTTTATTTTGTTTGCTGTTGTGGCATCGGCATTCACACCCATTGGATTGAGCCGTCTTCTTTCTTCATCTGTACCACAATCTTCACGATGGGCATGAGCAAGGTCCCACGAGATACTTAATCAATCGCTATTCCACTGTTGAAGGTCAACCATCCGTGAACCTGAGAGCTCAGTCAAGTCTCTTTGATTTTTGTCGTCCATGTTCTGTGCTGCTCATCGATACGTTTGCGCCATCTAAACAGAGAGATGAGGAGGATTACATCGGACGTTAATTCCGTTTCTTAGAAACAAGCTGCATGCCTGAACCATCGAAGGGGTTACTGCAATAAAGACCTCAGGTTGATATGTTGGCCGAGAACAACAGTTAGTACCCGGTTGGCCTACCGCCAATTCAGAAGGTGGCGAAAGGAGTAACTTTCAACTTCCATTCATTTGCCATACCTCGCAGTCATATAGGAAGATCGACCAGACGATAGATAGATTGATAGACACGCCTCCTGGTTGATATTTAGATCTCTCGTGCCGCCACAAGGATCGTCGGAGGCGCACATCTAACGGACCCAACTCAACAATCGATCTTTACCGTGTCGTGCCCAGACGGAACAACAGTGGACCCGACATACACGCATAACTCCACGTCTTCAAAAACAGCGTAATTCAGAGATACCTGCTTCCAGACCCCTGGAAAGGCCTTCGTCTTCGATGTATTGATGTGCATTTCCATGCAAAGCGCCGCCAACTGCAGCCCGTCCAATGTAACTCTCACCTCGTCTCGCAATGGTTGAATTCAGCAATACGATGTCGTCAGCATAAACACGTCCGACATCCTCACGTTCTGTCCAACTGTCAACCCTGATAGTGATGGAGAGCGTGATCAAGTATGTTGTCGTTTGTGCACTTGAAGAGAGTTGGGAATAGCGCACGTCCATATTGAACATCGGTCTTCACTTCGAAAGTCTTCATTTCGTCTACAAATACATAAGTACTAGATAGCTGTCCTGAAAACGCAGAGTGCCTCTGCTAGTTAACTAAAAGGATGAATACAAAAATCTTTTAAATAGTTCCTTAGTGAGAAAAAGTTATGGTATTTGTTTGGGGGGGGCTTTTTCTCCTTTGTGTATTATTCATATATTTATTCTATATTCTTTTGTATTCAAAGAAAGAAAATATTTCCTAGAAAAGAAACTATTTAAATTCAAATTGGACGAAACTAATGACGGGTTTAGACAAAGGGAGCACAGACCAATCTATGGCACTTAAAGTGACAAGGGAGACAACCACTGACCAACCAATGAGTTTCTTATAAATTCTAATAATACCTCTTGGTATAATCGAATCAAGAGTCGAAGTTGGGAAAGAAAGGTGAGATTTATAACTTCCATCACCTCAGCAAAGTATGAATTTTAAACAACAATAAAATCTGTTCATTTCAAACAAGATATGAAAAAAAAACATACCAACAAGAGTTTGTAAATGATAAATATGTTTTCGGCTGAAAATATCATATTCCAACTGTAAAAATAACATTTTAAAATCATTTTTGGATTAACGAAAAATAGAATAACTGAAAAATCTTAGAAATAAAAGAACTTACGTTTGTCTAGGAATAGTTGTTGGTTTTCAGAGAAAAGTTGTTGCAGTCGGCGAGAAGAGACGATGGTAATGAAGATTGGAATCGTTTGGTGTGTGTCTGATCGCAACGGTTTTTATAGCCGTCGGGCGGGTCTGCGCAAAAATATAGGCTGGTCCTAAGAAGCTGTTAAAAAGCTGCAATATCAGGAGAGAGAGAGAGAGAGAGAGAGAGGGGGGGTGCAAGAGTGTGAGGGGTGCGAGAGAGAAGTACAGTTTACAAAGAAATTTGAAACGTAATTGTCAACCGGAACCAAATGGAAAAAATATTAAAATAAAATGTGTTTGCGTATGCGTGCGTTTGAGAGAAAGAGAGAAAGAGAGGGAGAACACAAAATCTTTAATAAAAACTTAAGAGATGGAGATGTTTGCTGGGGCGGCGTTAAGCTAACTTCATGACGACAATCAAAACTAAAAATAGAAGAGAGAGATAAAGAGAGAGGGGGAGAAGGATATTTGGAAAAATCAACGGCAAGTTTTCGATGTCGCGACATTTTTTCCCATCTCGTCTATACTGAGTCTTCGATTGTGGGTGGGAGCTTGGTTGGTTAGAGTAGCAGGGAGGTTAGAAGGGGTATTGCGTTGGCAAACATATGTTAGATATTTTATAATTCGTTTTTCTGCTTAGTTTAAATTTGTATTCAAATGTATAAAGACGTTAAAGATATTATTAATACACTTCTGACGATCGGATGTACCGTGAAACTGAAGCAAAAGTGTAAGATAAGGCACATCTATTATTGTTATAACGCTCAATCTAAAAGGGATATTGATCAATTTACGTGTACTAGGTCTGCTATCTTTATTTGCCCATGATTTTTAAAAGTTTCATTTTATGTTAACTATACTAATAACATTATTAGACTAATTTCAGTGTGTATGTAAGTGTGTTTGTTTATTTTTCTCGCGTCTACGTAACGTACACATATTTTTTTTATCATTAATCGAATATTAATTAAAATAAAAAATACAATAGCGTTATCTCAAACGAACTTCTTCACAATCCTATTTTAAAAGTAAATAATTCCGAAAAATATTTTGTTCCCTTCCGGTATTTAAAACCGTTGAGATGTTAAAGAAATCTTTGCGATTTCATCAATTGTTCATCGTCTGCTAATTTACACCGTACTAATTGGGAGTTTTGAAAATGTTATTTTTCACTCGCACATAAAACTTATTTATTAAAATCTTAAAAAATTGTTTTCAAACACCTTGTAAGTAATTTCTTGTTTCAATTTTTTTTCATTAAATGGTTTTTCGATTTTGATAACTGAGCAATAAATAAGTTACAATTTCAGGACTATAGATTAAAAATATTATTTGTTTGCTTTAAGTAATTAATCAACTTAAACAAAACAAAAATGTTATTATTATTATTATTATTATTATTATTATTATTATTATTATTATTATTATTATTATTATTATTATTATTATTTATTAATTCAGTATATATCTTCATTGCGACAAAAAAATTAATCGTAAAAAAAGTCTGCAATTTCAATCGTTTGTTTATAGTTGAAAAAAGAATGAATAAGTTTGTTATCCTTCAAACTTTGGAGAGAATTTAGAGACATTTAAACTGTCGAATAGAAAATAATTTCTGTCCTTAAAATTTTAGCAAAACCTCATGTTTTAAAAGATTAGAAGTTTGAAAGGTTTGGAACTATTTACATCGAATAAATTTACAAATAGAGATTTAAAAAACATTACATCGACAAAATTAAAATATACTTAAGAACGCAAGCATGTGTTTCATTCTTCAAAGGATTCCTCTGGCTAAATGCGCGGATTTTCATTCTACAATCTCTTAATAAGAAAATTAGGCTTAAATTAACTTCCAACAAATTAAAGCTACTAATTTCATTTTCCTATTCATCCCATAACAACCAATAAGATTTCCATTAAGGTTTGGATGCGCTTGATTTTTTTAAGTAAGTGAAACAAATAAAAGTTCACCATAGCTAAAATTTACTAAAACGTCCAAGCGAAGTAGTTTGCAAACTATAGACATAGAATACACTTTACTTTAGGATAGCTACTAAAAAGAATCCCACTTAAAAAATGAAGCGTATCTAAACTTTTAATAAATGTTTTAAAATGTAAATCTGCTGTTAGAACTAAATCAAAAGAAAAAAGATGAAAAAAAGTAAAAAGATTTCAACGGGGTTATAATGAAGTATTTAAATCTGATATATCAGTGCGCAGCTCCCAATTCATGGTGACCTCCTAAACCTTCACCCTTATTCTCAGTAGCCCTTTACGTCTACAGTGGCAACTTGCCTTGTTTGGAATGAACTAAGCTAAATAAAAAACTAAAAATAAAACAAGGCTATATTTAACAAATTGATCACGTCGTTGCGCTGTCTAAGTCATCACAGCTAAACCTATTTATATTTTAAGTATGCCACCAACGTCTCTAAGCCCGGACCTTGGTTCTGCGCTCCCAGTAGTGGCTACTACTTCGCATCAACCATCATGTCAACCCAATATTTCTATGTATTTGCATGACATTTTTCTTTAAATTATTATCATGAAGAAGTTTTACGAATAAAGACGAAACGTTGATGAATACATTAAAAAAAACATATTTTGGTATTTTCTTTTTCATATATATATATATATATATATATATATATATATATATATATATATATATATATATATGTGTGTGTGGGGGGTGGATCACACACTCGCTGACCAAAAAACGTAGTAAACATCCATTCCCGAACCAGATACTTTCTTCGGATATGTTGCTTACACACTTCAACCCTTTTTGTTGTCTCTAACGCATTTGAATAAGATGCTCGAGCTGTCATCTCATTGCTTATCCGATGCATCCAGGTCACTGACACTCGCTGAGCGAAACTATATTCAGATAGAGAAAAATCATTTGCAATAATGCCGATACACCTCCACCTACCTAACTCAACCCAAACGCCACGGATTAATCTCCAACTTCTCTATACCACAATCATCATTTCACCTTCCATTACCTGACTGAGTGTCGCGTATCCAAATAAGTGTCGCGTATCCAAACAAGATACACAGTATGTTGCTAAAACAGCTATAAAAAATGAATCGCGTCTCTTATTCTGTATCTCACCGGCAACAGGTTGTTGTTATTCTTTGCTTTATCGCAACCATACGTAATATACAACAAATAATGTCAGAAGTGAGATTCATTTCGACAATG
>OY744526.1:116460696-116525696 GCA_963556195.1 Sepiola atlantica
AAAATCATAGAAACAAGGGAAGTTTGAAATGAAATTGTTGTTCAAATGTTTTCGAATGAATTGGTTTCTCCTTATCTTACATATATGTTTTTAATATGGTTATTTCCTATATCAGTGAGATTCCGTTTCAGGCCTTCATTACATATGATACAGACCTGAAACAATGACATTTTTACAATTAACAGAAGACATGAATAATAATCATTTCTTTCGTATTTGTCAAAACAACATTTGTCAAATTCCTTGAAATCTTTTACGTGTGTAAAAGATTTCAAGGAATTTAACAAATGTTGTTTTGTGAACGCAACAAACTTATTAATAAAAGTTACGCTTTCAAAATCCGCGCCAAAAAAGTAATTGAAATAAATGTTGAAGTTGTGCATGTTTAGAAAAAAACGCCGCCATGAAATAAAAAAAGAAAAAGTCAATGGCAATGTTTTAATCTTGTCATTTAATTTAGTTTGCATTGCTTTTTATATTCTTGTTTGGAGTCGAACTGAATTTATATAGACAAAAACAAAATGGCAGCTTTTCACTCCGAGAAATAATTAAATATGATAACATTTCATTCGTAAGAGCTGATATAGAAAGCTGAATGACTTTTCTAAACTTATAAATATATAGTGAAACACATATGGTGGTATATTTTAGGCAGATTGGCCGGATTAAAATAAAAACACAATTAAGAAAGACAGATTTGTGCATCACATATTTTTGAAGAACAAACTTAAGACTCGTTTCTTCAAAGTCAAAATGTGATTATCATTTGTAAATCAAGGATTCATAACTTAATGATTATGTGATAATTAATGATGGCTACCAAGAGATCACTATACTTCATCTTCTCAGAAAACGCGAACATAAAAATGTCATGAAGAATAAAACACAGAAGTTGATAACTTCACAAAAGTCTTTTAGAAGTAAACGTAAAGGAAAAAAAATATGTATTGCCGATTCTTGTGACGTCATATTTTCCGTAGGTTGTCAGCGACGAATCAAATAAATGATTTCCGAAGAAGATAACTTATCCCTGGGCTGGATAATAAGGCGTGGTTGGTTTTGATTCTTTTTTGTCGAGAAGGGCGTAGAAAGAGGACAGACTGCGTTTTCGGCGTCGAATCATCTTGAAAACATTTTCTAGTTCTCCAGTCGCTGAAAATAAAAATAACAAGAAGGAAATTCTTTATGGAATTGTTTTTACCAACGTAATATTTACAATATTCTCTATTTATTCACATGGGTGGAGCACTCTGGTGGATGAACTGGTGCTTTCCAGATAACGTTAAAGCAATACTCTTCCGTAGAAAGAAGTAAGTACTTTCGGTTGTAAGTATGGTAAAAATGTAAATAAAAGAATAGTTACATTTAAATCCGATATAATTTCTCCTACTATTAGAGACATATTATATAGTTCAGTTGGCAGAGCACCGTGCACTAACAACTGTGGTCTGGGTTTCGAATCTCGCTACGTTTAGCCACATTAATCGGTCGGAGAGACGAGAAAACACGTCTCTGTGGATATATATATATATATATATATATATATATATATATATATATATATATATATATATGGTAAGAGAAATAAGCTGTAATGATAATGTGTGTCTATCCGCACTAAAGGAGGTCTTTGATACAGCAAAGCAGTCTCTCTGTAAAAGAAATTGGCAGTTACCATTAGCGATAATGTATACTTCTTCGTAAAATAATAAAAAAACTCTTCCTAAACGAATAGAACCCCCTAGGTTGCTGATAATGCTAATATTGGTCATATCAGCATCCAGATTCATGCTGGTTTTCGTAGCTTGTATTGATGGTGTAAGTGTAGTGGCTACACTGAGCCCTATATTAGTATTTTTAATCGAATATTTTAGTTTCTATAAATATCAATGTTCAAGTTATTATCAAAAGAAAAGAAAACATTTTAGTTGCTGTTTATGCATACTTGATGCGAATTCAGACCCCCAAAAATTAGTTTTCCCAAATAAAAATAAAAATGAAAACTGTATTTTATAAAAAAAAAAATATTCTCGTTAATTCAATAAAATTAATCACGACTTAATCGAAATGTTAATTGTGGAATTTAATTTCGTCATGAATTAATTTACTTTTAAGCAACATCACTGGGTATGGTTCTGTTCAGTTTCAGGATGTCCACACTCCCAGGCTTTACATTCTGTTTGAGAATGGGTGGGTTTATTGCTAATTGTCTGAGGCGCCCCTACGTGGAAATGTCGGTGGGTTTGCTCAGGCATGTTTTAAGTCAGAGCGCCCTAATCATATTGCGCTGGCTTTTCAAACCCACACCTGATCTTATGTCTAACCTTCTGAAGAGGACGTAAATAAAATATAGCCACTGTTAACGTAATGCCAGCCTTCGATTATGAAAAATATTGAAAAGAAAAAGAATTGCTTAAATGATTATTTTATTGGGTTAGGGCGAGGGTATTTTAAAGAATAGTTTCAATCACCCCAAAGGAAATGTTACTTATGTTTTGGGTGTGGGCGGACGATGGGCAAGAGAAGAAGAAAAAAGAAAGAAAAAAAACAGCTATTTAAATTTTTCGTTAATTTTTGTTTTGGATAACAGTAGTAATAGATTATGTAATGCACAATAATAAAAAAAAACATATGTGCTTATTTGTTCATGAATAAACATATACTGATATGCATATTTGTTTATAAATAAACATATACTGATATGCATATTTGTTTATAAATAAACATATACTTATATGCACATTAGGTTAAAACGAGTTATTTAAATCAAAAAGGTATTTGTGTCAATTGTTCTTATTAAACAATTACAACAGATACTTTTGCGTGCTGTTTATTTGCTTCCTTCACACTGCAGGAACATGTGGCGAAAGACCGGAAACTGGGAATAGAAAGCCAGTACCCTAGCGGAAAAGCCAGGCTGGTCTCTAAAACTAACCTGTGCAGCATCGTCGGCATTGCCCGTTAGGGGCGCCTCAGGCAATTGGCAATAAATCAACCCCTTCCCAAAGATGGAAAGGAAGGCAAGGCCTGGGGTGGACCTCTTTGGACTACACAAGACAGGTCATGTACCTCAGTTCGACAGATAAAAGCCACCAAAATGGCCAGTTTCTGTCGGACTGATTGTCGAGAACGTATTCTTGACTGGTATTTAGACGGTACAATCATCAGTCGATTTGGGTCAACTAATGATTTAGAATCCGCTATTTTGCGTGCTGTGTTCGTCAAGAGTTCGGGTGAAATTATTTAATTCTGTCATCGTTTGAATGTATCAAGACGTCGACACGGATACAAAACTGAGAGCTTATCACTATTTTCATGTTAATTTTATGTTGTTGTTGTTGTAAAATAAACTGTTTTAATCTAACAAAGTGGATTTAGAAAGTTAAGAGAGAAAATCGTTTTATATTTTAATGAAATAAAAGGAAAGTCTTATCCAGTGAATTACAGCGTTATTTGCATTTTTATGAGAAATAACAGCGAATCTCAGGAAGTATCTGTTACCGAAAGAAGAGTCGATGAAATCGATTGAAATTTAAATATTTTTGTGAGGGACACAGACGTTTAAGTTCCGTAATTAGCTGATGATTCGGAATTAAATATTGATTTCATGGAACGTAACCTATCACGGTCTGAATTCGAGAATGAGACCGGCTTAATTTTATATATTTAGTTATATATATATATATATATATATATATATATATATATATATATATATATATATATATATATATATCAATCGGTAATTCTTACCAAACAAATTCTAAACCAAATGTATTTAGTAGAAACCAACCTTAACTCTCGGCTTTCTCACGATTATTGATGGCCGAAAATAGCGATAATACAATTTTTAAATTATTTCATTATAAAAAATAAAAAATATATCATTACCAATCAAGACAAGAAAGAGTTTTCTTTTATAAATAAATCTGTTTAAAATAAAATTGAAAATATGTTTTCATTTTTTTCTGTTTTTCCTGATCTTCTCAAATTACAACTGAAAATGTTGCTAGTACTAAATTCATAATGTTAAGTCACTCACCTTTACTTAATAATTTTTCCATATCGTTTGGCGTCATAGACAAAGAGAGGCCGTCCGATGCGAGTTGAGGTGGAGGCGCGCTGAGAACTCTTTCCATAAGGAAACAGGTTGCCAAGATAAGACACAGAAGTTGGCGAGCCATTTTAGTATCTGAAAACGAGAAAGAGAAAACTCATGATGAACGGTAAGAGATTTTTGGATCATTCATCTGCAAAAACAAAATATGAAAGAAAATGATAGAAAATGGTAGAAAAATTGAATTGACTATCTGCGTAAAGCCAAGGAGTATAAGGTCTCTAAATGATAATCAAATGAGAAGATCTTTACATGTGGAATCGGCAAAAGTGATTTTTCCCTAGACTCGAACTTCCGTGATCTGCGGCCTTGGCAACAAAAGACAGCTTATATTTTCTTTGTAAAAACGAATGGTTATTTGTGGATTTTCAATATAAAGTGAAGCATATTGTTCAAGATGATGTGAAGCATATTCTTCAAGGTAAAGTGAAGCATATTGTTCAAGATATTGTGAAGCATATTGTTACAGGAAAAAGTGAAGAATATTGTTCAAGATAAAGTGAAGCATATTGTTCAAGTTAAAGTGAAGCATATTGTTCAAGATAAAGTGAAGCATATTGTTCAAGATCAAGTGAAGGATATTGTTCAAGATAAAGTACAGCATATTGTTCAAGATATTGTGAAGCATATTGTTACAGGAAAAAGTGAAGCATATTGTTCAAGATAAAGTGAAGCATATTGTTCAAGATAAGGTGGAGCATATTGTTCTAGATAAAGTGAAGCATATTGTTCAAGATGATGTGAAGCATATTGTTCAAGATATTGTGAAGCATATTGTTCAAGATAAAGTGAAGCATATTGTTCAAGATATTGTGAAGCATATTGTTCAAGATAAAGTGAAGCATATTGTTCAAGGTTAAGTGAAGCATATTGTTCAAGATATTGTGAAGCATATTGTTACAGGAAAAAGTGAAACATATTGTTCAAGATAAAGTGAAGGATATTGTTCAAGATAAAGTGAAGCATATTGTTCAAGATAAAGTGAAGCATATTGTTCAAGATATTGTGAAGCATATTGTTACAGGAAAAAGTGAAGCATATTGTTCAAGATAAAGTGAAGGATATTGTTCAAGATATTGTGAAGCATATTGTTACAGGAAAAAGTGAAGCATATAGTTCAAGATAAAGTGATGTATATTGTTCAAGATAAGGTGGAGCATATTGTTCTAGATAAAGTGAAGCATATTGTTAAAGATAAAGTGAAGCATATTGTTCAAGATATTGTGAAGTATATTGTTCAAGATAAAGTGAAGTATATTGTTCAAGATATTGTGAAGCATATTGTCTAAGATAAAGTGAAGCATATTGTTCAAGATAAAGTAAAGCATATTGTTCAAGATAAAGTGCCGCATATTGTTCAAGATATTGTGAAGCATATTGTTCAAGATATTGTGAAGCATATTGTTCAAGATAAAGTGAAGCATATTGTTCAAGATATTGTGAAGCATATTGTTCAAGCTAAAGTGAAGCATATTGTTCAAGATAAAGTGAAGCATATTGTTCAAGATATTGTGAAGCATATTGTTACAGGAAAAAGTGAAGCATATTGTTCAAGATAAAGTGAAGCATATTGTTCAAGATAGAGTGGAGTATATTGTTCTAGATAAAGTGAAGCATATTGTTACAAGAAAAAGTGAAGAATATTGTTCAAGATAAAGTGAAGCATATTGTTCAAGATAAGGTGGAGCATATTGTTCTTAGATAAAGTGAAGCATATTGTTCTAGATAAAGTGAAGCATATTGTTCAAGATATTGTGAAGCATATTGTTCAAGTTAAAGTGAAGCATATTGTTCAAGATAAAGTGAAGCATATTGTTCAAGATAAAGTGAAGCATATTGTTCAAGATCAAGTGAAGCATATAGTTCAAGATAAAGTGAAGCATATTGTTCAAGATATTGTGAAGCATATTGTTACAGGAAAAAGTGAAGCATATTGTTCAAGTTAAAGTGAAGAATATTGTTCAAGATACAGTGATGTATATTGTTCAAGATAAAGTGAAGCATATTGTTCAAGTTAAAGTGAAGCATATTGTTCAAGATATTGTGAAGCATATTGTTACAGGAAAAAGTGAAGCATATTGTTCAAGATTAAGTGAAGCATATTGTTCAAGATATTGTAAAGCATATTGTTACAGGAAAAAGGGAAGCATATTGTTCAAGATAAAGTGAAGTATATTGTTCAAGATAAGGTGGAGCATATTGTTCTAGATAAAGTGAAGCATATTGTTCAAGATAAAGTGAAGCATACTGTTCAAGATATTGTGAAGCATATTGTTCAAGATAAAGTGAAGTATATTGTTCAAGATATTGTGAAGCATATTGTTCAAGATAAAGTGAAGCATATTGTTCAAGATAAAGTGAAGCATATTGTTCAAGATAAAGTGCAGCATATTGTTCAAGATATTGTGAAGCATATTGTTACAGGAAAAAGTGAAGCATATTGTTCAAGATGATGTGAAGCATATTGTTCAAGATAAAGTGAAGCATATTGTTCAAGATATTGTGAAGCATATTGTTACAGAGAAAAGTGAAGCATATTGTTCAAGATAAAGTGAAGCATATTGTTCAAGATAAAGTGAAGTATATTGTTCAAGATAAAGTGAAGCATGTTGTTCAAGATAAAGTGAAGCATATTGTTCAAGATATTGTGAAGCATATTGTTACAGGAAAAAGTGAAGCATATTGTTCAAGATAAAGTGAAGCATATTGTTCAAGATAGAGTGGAGTATATTGTTCTAGATAAAGTGAAGCATATTGTTCTTGATAAAGTGAAGCATATTGTTAAAGATATTGTGAAGTATATGATTCAAGATAAAGTGAAGCATATTGTTCAATATATTGTGAAGCATATTGTTCAAGATAAAGTGAAGCATATTGTTCAAGATAAAGTGAAGCATATTGTTCAAGATAAAGTGAAGCATATTGTTCAAGATAAAGTTAAGCATATTATTCAAGATATTGTGATACATATTGTTACAGGAAAAAAGTGAAGCATATTGTTCAAGTGAAGTGAAGCATATTGTTCAAGATAAAGTAAAGTATATTGTTCAAGATAAAGTGAAGCATGTTGTTCAAGATAAAGTGAAGCATATTGTTCAAGATATTGTTAAGCATATTGTTCCAGGAAAAAGTGAAGCATATTGTTCAAGATAAAGTGAAGCATATTGTTCAAGATAAGGTGGAGCATATTGTTCTTGATACAGGGAAGCATATGGTTCTAGATAACGTGAAGCATATTGTTCAAGATATTGTGAAGCATATTGTTCAAGATATTGTGACGCATATTGTTCAAGATAAAGTGAAGCATATTGTTCCAGATAAAGTAAAGTATATTGTTCAAGATAAAGTGAAGCATATTGTTCAAGCTAAAGTGAAGCATATTGTTCAAGAAAAAGTGAAGCTTATTGTTCAAGATAAAGTGAAGCATATTGTTCAAGATATTGTGAAGCCTATTGTTACAGGAAAAAGTGAAGCATATTGTTCAAGATAAAGTGAAGCATATTGTTCAAGATAAAGTGAAGACTATTGTTCAAGATATTGTGAAGCATATTGTTCAAGATAAAGTGAAGCATATTGTTCAAGATAAAGTGAAGCATATTGTTCAAGATAAAGTGAAGCATATTGTTCAAGATAAAGTAAAGCATATTGTTCTAAATAAAGTGAAGCATATAGTTCAAGATAAAGTGAAGCATATTGTTCAAGATATTGTGAAGGATATTGTTACAGGAAAATATGAAGCATATTGTTCAAGATAAAGTGAAGCATATTGTTCAAGATAAGGTGGAGCATATTGTTCTAGATAAAGTGAAGCATATTGTTCTAGATAAAGTGAAGCATATTGTTCAAGATATAGTGAAGCATATTGTTCAAGATAAAGTGAAGCATATTGTTTAAGATATTGTGAAGCATATTGTTCAAGATAAAGTGAAGCATATTGTTCAAGATATTGTGAAGCATATTGTTACAGAGAAAAGTGAAGCATATTGTTCAAGATAAAGTGAAGCATATTGTTCAAGATAAAGTGAAGTATATTGTTCAAGATAAAGTGAAGCATGTTGTTCAAGATAAAGTGAAGCATATTGTTCAAGATATTGTGAAGCATATTGTTACAGGAAAAAGTGAAGCATATTGTTCAAGATAAAGTGAAGCATATTGTTCAAGATAGAGTGGAGTATATTGTTCTAGATAAAGTGAAGAATATTGTTCTAGATAAAGTGAAGCATATTGTTAAAGATATTGTGAAGTATATGATTCAAGATAAAGTGAAGCATATTGTTCAATATATTGTGAAGCATATTGTTCAAGATAAAGTGAAGCATATTGTTCATAATAAAGTGAAGCATATTGTTCAAGATAAAGTGAAGCATATTGTTCAAGATAAAGTGAAGCATATTGTTCAAGATAAAGTGAAGCATATTGTTCAAGATATTGTGATACATATTGTTACAGGAAAAAAGTGAAGCATATTGTTCAAGTGAAGTGAAGCATATTGTTCAAGATAAAGTGAAGTATATTGTTCAAGATAAAGTGAAGCATGTTGTTCAAGATAAAGTGAGGCATATTGTTCAAGATATTGTTAAGCATATTGTTCCAGGAAAATTGAAGCATATTGTTCAAGATAAAGTGAAGCATATTGTTCAAGATAAGGTGGAGCATATTGTTCTTGATAAAGGGAAGCATATTGTTCTAGATAAAGTGAAGCATATTGTTCAAGATATTGTGAAGCATATTGTTCAAGATATTGTGAAGCATATTGTTCAAGATATTGTGAAGCATATTGTTCAAGATAAAGTGAAGCATATTGTTCCATATAAAGTAAAGTATATTGTTCAAGATAAAGTGAAGCATGTTGTTGAAGATAAAGAAAAGCATATTGTTGAAGTTAAAGTGAAGCATATTGTTCAAGATAAAGTGAAGCATATTGTTCAAGATATTGTGAAGCATATTGTTACAGGAAAAAGTGAAGCATATTGTTCAAGATAAAGTGAAGCATATTGTTCAAGATAAAGTGAAGCATATTGTTCAAGATAAAGTTAAGCATATTGTTCAAGATAAAGTAAAGCATATTGTTCTAAATAAAGTGAAGCATATAGTTCAAGATAAAGTGAAGCATATTGTTCAAGATATTGTGAAGGATATTGTTACAGGAAAATATGAAGCATATTGTTTAAGATAAAGTGAAGCATATTGTTCAAGATAAGGTGGAGCATATTGTATTAGATAAAGTGAAGCATATTGTTCTAGATAAAGTGAAGCATATTGTTCAAGATATAGTGAAGCATATTGTTCAAGATAAAGTGAAGCATATTGTTCAAGATAAAGTGAAGCATATTGTTCAAGATAAAGTGAAGCATATTGTTCAAGATAAAGTAAAGTATATTGTTCAAGATATTGTGAAGCATATTGTTACAGGAAAAAGTGAAGCATATTGTTCAAGATAAAGTGAAGCATATAGTTCAAGATAAAGTGAAGCATATTGTTACAGGAAAAAGTGAAGCATATTGTTCAAGATAAAGTGAAGCATATTGTTCAAGATAAAGTGAAGCATATTGTTCAAGATATTGTGAAGCATATTGTTACAGGAAAAAGTGAAGCATATTGTTCAAGATAAAGTGAAGCATATTGTTCAAGATAGAGTGGAGTATATTGTTCTAGATAAAGTGAAGCATATTGTTACAGGAAAAAGTGAAGAATATTGTTCAAGATAAAGTGAAGCATATTGTTCAAGATAAGGTGGAGCATATTGTTCTTAGATAAAGTGAAGCATATTGTTCTAGACAAAGTGAAGCATATTGTTCAAGATATTGTGAAGCATATTGTTCAAGTTAAAGTGAAGCATATTGTTCAAGATAAAGTGAAGCATATTGTTCAAGATAAAGTGAAGCCTATTGTTCAAGATAAAGTGAAGCATAGTGTTACAGGAAAAAGTGAAGCATATTGTTCAAGATAAAGTGAAGAATATTGTTCAAGATAAAGTGATGTATATTGTTCAAGATAAAGTGAAGCATGTTGTTCAAGTTAAAGTGAAGCATATGGTTCAAGATATTGTGAAGCATATTGTTACAGGAAAAAGTGAAGCATATTGTTCAAGATAAAGTGAAGCATATTGTTCAAGATAAAGTGAAGCATACTGCTACAGGAAAAAGTGAAGCATATTGTTCAAGATAAAGTGAAGTATATTGTTCAAGATAAGGTGGAGCATATTGTTCTAGATAAAGTGAAGCATATTGTTCAAGATAAAGTGAAGCATACTGTTAAAGATATTGTGAAGCATATTGTTCAAGATAAAGTGAAGCATATTGTTCAAGATATTGTGAAGCATATTGTTCAAGATAAAGTTAAGCACATTGTTCAAGTTAAAGTGAAGCATATTGTTCAAGATAAAGTGCAGCATATTGTTAAAGATATTGTGAAGCATATTGTGACAGGAAAAAGTGAAGCATATTGTTCAAGATGATGTGAAGCATATTGTTCAAGATAAAGTGAAGCATATTGTTCAAGATATTGTGAAGCATATTGTTACAGAGAAAAGTGAAGCATATTGTTCAAGATAAAGTGAAGCATATTGTTACAAGATAAAGTGAAGTATATTGTTCAAGATAAAGTGAAGCATGTTGTTCAAGATAAAGTGAAGCCTATTGTTCAAGATATTGTGAAGCATATTGTTACAGGAAAAAGTGAAGCATATTGTTCAAGATAAAGTGAAGCATATTGTTCAAGATAGAGTGGAGTATATTGTTCTAGATAAAGTGAAGCATATTGTTCTAGATAAAGTGAAGCATATTGTTAAAGATATTGTGAAGTATATGATTCAAGATAAAGTGAAGCATATTGTTCAATTAATTGTGAAGCATTTTGTTCAAGATAAAGTGAAGCATATTGTTCAAGATAAAGTGAAGCATATTGTTCAAGATAAAGTGAAGCATATTGTTCAAGATAAAGTTAAGCATATTGTTCAAGATATTGTGATACATATTGTTACAGGAAAAAAGTGAAGCATATTGTTCAAGTGAAGTGAAGCATATTGTTCAAGATAAAGTGAAGTATATTGTTCAAGATAAAGTGAAGCATGTTGTTCAAGATAAAGTGAAGCATATTGTTCAAGATATTGTTAAGCATATTTTTCCAGGAAAAAGTGAAGCATATTGTTCAAGATAAAGTGAAGCATATTGTTCAAGATATTGTGAAGCATATTGTTCAAGATATTGTGACGCATATTGTTCAAGATAAAGTGAAGCATATTGTTCCAGATAAAGTAAAGTATATTATTCAAGATAAAGTGAAGCATATTGTTCAAGCTAAAGTGAAGCATATTGTTCAAGAAAAAGTGAAGCATATTGTTCAAGATAAAGTGAAGCATATTGATCAAGATATTGTGAAGCATATTGTTACAGGAAAAAGTGAAGCATATTGTTCAAGATAAAGTGAAGCATATTGTTCAAGATAAAGTGAAGACTATTGTTCAAGATATTGTGAAGCATATTGTTCAAGATAAAGTGAAGCATATTGTTCAAGTTAAAGTGAAGCATATTGTTCAAGATAAAGTGAAGCATATTGTTCAAGATAAAGTAAAGCATATTGTTCAAGATAAAGTGAAGAATATTGTTCAAGATAAGGTGGAGCATATTGTATTAGATAAAGTGAAGCATATTGTTCTAGATAAAGTGAAGCATATTGTTCAAGATATAGTGAAGCATATTGTTCAAGATAAAGTGAAGCATATTGTTCAAGATATTGTGAAGCATATTGTTCAAGATAAAGTGAAGCATATTGTTCAAGATATTGTGAAGCATATTGTTACAGAGAAAAGTGAAGCATATTGTTCAAGATAAAGTGAAGCATATTGTTCAAGATAAAGTGAAGCATATTGTTCAAGATAAAGTGAAGCATGTTGTTCAAGATAAAGTGAAGCATATTGTTCAAGATAAAGTGAAGCATATTGTTACAGGAAAAAGTGAAGCATATTGTTCAAGATAAAGTGAAGCATATTGTTCAAGATAGAGTGGAGTATATTGTTCTAGATGAAGTGAAGCATATTGTCTTAGATAAAGTGAAGCATATTGTTAAAGATATTGTGAAGTATATGATTCAAGATAAAGTGAAGCATATTGTTCAATATATTGTGAAGCATATTGTTCAAGATAAAGTGAAGCATATTGTTCAAGATAAAGTGAAGCATATTGTTCAAGATAAAGTGAAGCATATTGTTCAAGATAAAGTGAAGCATATTGTTCAAGATAAAGTTAAGCATATTGTTTAAGATATTGTGATACATATTGTTACAGGAAAAAAGTGAAGCATATTGTTCAATTGAAGTGAAGCATATTGTTCAAGATAAAGTGAAGTATATTGTTCAAGATAAAGTGAAGCATGTTGTTCAAGATAAAGTGAAGCATATTGTTCAAGATATTGTTAAGCATATTGTTCCAGGAAAATTGATGCATATTGTTCAAGATAAAGTGAAGCATATTGTTCAAGATAAGGTGGAGCATATTGTTCTTGATAAAGGGAAGCATATTGTTCTAGATAAAGTGAAGCATATTGTTCAAGATATTGTGAAGCATATTGTTCAAGATATTGTGAAGCATATTGTTCAAGATATTGTGACGCATATTGTTCAAGATAAAGTGAAGCATATTGTTCCATATAAAGTAAAGTATATTGTTCAAGATAAAGTGAAGCATATTGTTCAAGATAAAGTGAAGCATATTGTTCAAGAAAAAGTGAAGCATATTGTTCAAGATAAAGTGAAGCATATTGTTCAAGATATTGTGAAGCATATTGTTACAGGAAAAAGTGAAGCATATTGTTCAAGATAAAGTGAAGCATATTGTTCCAGATAAAGTGAAGACTATTGTTCAAGATATTGTGAAGCATATTGTTCAAGATAAAGTGAAGCATATTGTTCAAGATAAAGTGAAGCATATTGTTCAAGATATTGTGAAGCATATTGTTCAAGATAAAGTAAAGCATATTGTTCTAAATAAAGTGAAGCATATAGTTCAAGATACAGTGAAGCATATTGTTCAAGATATTGTGAAGGATATTGTTACAGGAAAATATGAAGCATATTGTTCAAGATAAAGTGAAGCATATTGTTCAAGATAAGGTGGAGCATATTGTATTAGATAAAGTGAAGCATATTGTTCTAGATAAAGTGAAGCATATTGTTCAAGATATAGTGAAGCATATTGTTCAAGATAAAGTGAAGCATATTGTTCAAGATATTGTGAAGCATATTGTTCAAGATAAAGTGAAGCATATTGTTCAAGATATTGTGAAGCATATTGTTACAGAGAAAAGTGAAGCATATTGTTCAAGATAAAGTGAAGCATATTGTTCAAGATAAAGTGAAGTATATTGTTCAAGATAAAGTGAAGCATGTTGTTCAAGATAAAGTGAAGCATATTGTTCAAGATATTGTGAAGCATATTGTTACAGGAAAAAGTGAAGCATATTGTTCAAGATAAAGTGAAGCATATTGTTCAAGATAGAGTGGAGTATATTGTTCTAGATAAAGTGAAGCATATTGTTCTAGATAAAGTGAAGCATATTGTTAAAGATATTGTGAAGTATATGATTCAAGATAAAGTGAAGCATTTTGTTCAATATATTGTGAAGCATATTGTTCAAGATTAAGTGAAGCATATTGTTCAAGACAAAGTGAAGCATATTGTTCAAGATAAAGTGAAGCATATTGTTCAAGATAAAGTGAAGCATATTGTTCAAGATAAAGTTAAGCATATTGTTCAAGATATTGTGATACATATTGTTACAGGAAAAAAGTGAAGCATATTGTTCAAGTGAAGTGAAGCATATTGTTCAAGATAAAGTGAAGTATATTGTTCAAGATAAAGTGAAGCATGTTGTTCAAGATAAAGTGAAGCATATTGTTCAAGATATTGTTAAGCATATTGTTCCAGGAAAATTGAAGCATATTGTTCAAGATAAAGTGAAGCATATTGTTCAAGATAAGGTGGAGCATATTGTTCTTGATAAAGGGAAGCATATTGTTCTAGATAAAGTGAAGCATATTGTTCAAGATATTGTGAAGCATATTGTTCAAGATATTGTGAAGCATATTGTTCAAGATATTGTGACGCATATTGTTCAAGATAAAGTGAAGCATATTGTTCCATATAAAGTAAAGTATATTGTTCAAGATAAAGTGAAGCATATTGTTCAAGATAAAGTGAAGCATATTGTTCAAGTTAAAGTGAAGCATATTG
This sequence comes from Sepiola atlantica, assembly GCA_963556195.1. NCBI lineage: Eukaryota > Metazoa > Mollusca > Cephalopoda > Sepiida > Sepiolidae > Sepiola > Sepiola atlantica. Next base: position 116,475,043 of record OY744526.1, read on the forward strand.
TTCAAGATAAAGTGAAGCATATTGTTAAAGATATTGTGAAGCATATTGTTACAGGAAAAAGTGAAGCATATTGTTCAAGATAAAGTGAAGCATATTGTTCAAGATAAAGTGAAGACTATTGTTCAAGATATTGTGAAGCATATTGTTCAAGATAAAGTGAAGCATATTGTTCAAGATAAAGTGAAGCATATTGTTCAAGATAAAGTGAAGCATATTGTTCAAGATAAAGTAAAGCATATTGTTCTAAATAAAGTGAAGCATATAGTTCAAGATAAAGTGAAGCATATTGTTCAATATATTGTGAAGGATATTGTTACAGGAAAATATGAAGCATATTGTTCAAGATACAGTGAAGCATATTGTTCAAGATAAGATGGAGCATATTGTTCAAGATAAAGTGAAGCATATTGTTCTAGATAAAGTGAAGCATATTGTTCAAGATATAGTGAAGCATATTGTTCAAGATAAAGTGAAGCATATTGTTCAAGATATTGTGAAGCATATTGTTCAAGATAAAGTGAAGCATATTGTTCAAGATAAAGTGAAGCATATTGTTCAAGATAAAGTAAAGTATATTGTTCAAGATATTGTGAAGCATATTGTTCAAGGTAAAGTGAAGCATATTGTTCAAGATAAAGTGAAGCATATGGTTCAAGATAAAGTGAAGCATATTGTTACAGGAAAAAGTGAAGCATATTGTTCAAGATAAAGTTAAGCATATTGTTCAAGATAAAGTGAAGCATATTGTTCAAGATATTGTGAAGCATATTGTTACAGGAAAAAGTGAAGCATATTGTTCAAGATAAAGTGAAGCATATTGTTCAAGATAGAGTGGAGTATATTGTTCTAGATAAAGTGAAGCATATTGTTACAGGAAAAAGTGAAGAATATTGTTCAAGATAAAGTGAAGCATATTGTTCAAGATAAGGTGGAGCATATTGTTCTTAGATAAAGTGAAGCATATGGTTCTAGATAAAGTGAAGCATATTGTTCAAGATATTGTGAAGCATATTGTTCAAGTTAAAGTGAAGCATATTGTTCAAGATAAAGTGAAGCATATTGTTCAAGATATAGTGAAGCCTATTGTTCAAGATAAAGTGAAGCATATAGTTCAAGATAAAGTGAAGCATATTGTTCAAGATATTGTGAAACATATTGTTACAGGAAAAAGTGAAGCATATTGTTCAAGATAAAGTGAAGAATATTGTTCAAGATAAAGTGATGTATATTGTTCAAGATAAAGTGAAGCATATTGTTCAAGTTAAAGTGAAGCATATGGTTCAAGATATTGTGAAGCATATTGTTACAGGAAAAAGTGAAGCATATTGTTCAAGATTAAGTGAAGCATATTGTTCAAGATAAAGTGAAGCATATTGTTACAGGAAAAAGTGAAGCATATTGTTCAAGATAAAGTGAAGTATATTGTTCAAGATAAGGTGGAGCATATTGTTCTAGATAAAGTGAAGCATATTGTTCAAGATAAAGTGAAGCATACTGTTCAAGATATTGTGAAGCATATTGTTCAAGATAAAGTGAAGCATATTGTTCAAGATATTGTGAAGCATATTGTTCAAGATAAAGTGAAGCATATTGTTCAAGATAAAGTGAAGCATATTGTTCAAGATAAAGTGCAGCATATTGGTCAAGATATTGTGAAGCATATTGTTACAGGAAAAAGTGAAGCATATTGTTCAAGATGATGTGAAGCATATTGTTCAAGATAAAGTGAAGCATATTGTTCAAGATATTGTGAAGCATATTGTTACAGAGAAAAGTGAAGCATATTGTTCAAGATAAAGTGAAGCATATTGTTCAAGATAAAGTGAAGTATATTGTTCAAGATAAAGTGAAGCATGTTGTTCAAGATAAAGTGAAGCATATTGTTCAAGATATTGTGAAGCATATTGTTACAGGAAAAAGTGAAGCATATTGTTCAAGATAAAGTGAAGCATATTGTTCAAGATAGAGTGGAGTATATTGTTCTAGATAAAGTTAAGCATATTGTTCTAGATAAAGTGAAGCATATTGTTAAAGATAAAGTGAAGTATATGATTCAAGATAAAGTGAAGCATATTGTTCAATATATTGTGAAGCATATTGTTCAAGATAAAGTGAAGCATATTGTTCAAGATAAAGTGAAGCATATTGTTCAAGATAAAGTGAAGCATATTGTTCAAGATAAAGTTAAGCATATTGTTCAAGATATTGTGATACATATTGTTACAGGAAAAAAGTGAAGCATATTGTTCAAGTGAAGTGAAGCATATTGTTCAAGATAAAGTGAAGTATATTGTTCAAGATAAAGTGAAGCATGTTGTTCAAGATAAAGTGAAGCATATTGTTCAAGATATTGTTAAGCATATTGTTCCAGGAAAAAGTGAAGCATATTGTTCAAGACAAAGTGAAGCATATTGTTCAAGATAAGGTGGAGCATATTGTTCTTGATAAAAGGAAGCATATTGTTCTAGATAAAGTGAAGCATATTGTTCAAGATATTGTGAAGCATATTGTTCAAGATATTGTGAAGCATATTGTTCAAGATATTGTGACGCATATTGTTCAAGATAAAGTGAAGCATATTGTTCCAGATAAAGTAAAGTATATTGTTCAAGATAAAGTGAAGCATATTGTTCAAGCTAAAGTGAAGCATATTGTTCAAGTTAAAGTGAAGCATATTGTTCAAGATAAAGTGAAGCATATTGTTCAAGATATTGTGAAGCATATTGTTACAGGAAAAAGTGAAGCATATTGTTCAAGACAAAGTGAAGCATATTGTTCAAGATAAAGTGAAGCATATTGTTCAAGATATTGTGAAGCATATTGTTCAAGATAAAGTGAAGCATATTGTTCAAGATAAAGTGAAGCATATTGTTCAAGATAAAGTGAAGCATATTGTTCAAGATAAAGTAAAGCATATTGTTCTAAATAAAGTGAAGCATATAGTTCAAGATAAAGTGAAGCATATTGTTCAAGATATTGTGAAGGATATTGTTACAGGAAAATATGAAGCATATTGTTCAAGATAAAGTGAAGCATATTGTTCAAGATAAGGTGGTGCATATTGTTCTAGATAAAGTGAAGCATATTGTTCTAGATAAAGTGAAGCATATTGTTCAAGATATAGTGAAGCATATTGTTCAAGATAAAGTGAAGCATATTGTTCAAGATATTGTGAAGCATATTGTTCAAGATAAAGTGAAGCATATTGTTCAAGATAAAGTGAAGCATATTGTTCAAGATAAAGTAAAGTATATTGTTCAAGATATTGTGAAGCATATTGTTCAAGATAAAGTGAAGCATATTGTTCAAGATAAAGTGAAGCATATGGTTCAAGATAAAGTGAAGCATATTGTTACAGGAAAAAGTGAAGCATATTGTTCAAGATAAAGTGAAGCATATTGTTCAAGATAGAGTGGAGTATATTGTTCTAGATAAAGTGAAGCATATTGTTACAGGAAAAAGTTAAAAATATTGTTCAAGATAAAGTGAAGCATATTGTTCAAGATAAGGTGGAGCATATTGTTCTTAGATAAAGTGAAGCATATTGTTCTAGATAAAGTGAAGCATATTGTTAAAGATATTGTGAAGCATATTGTTCAAGTTAAAGTGAAGCATATTGTTCAAGATAAAGTGAAGCATATTGTTCAAGATAAAGTGAAGCATATTGTTCAAGATAAAGTGAAGCATATAGTTCAAGATAAAGTGAAGCATATTGTTCAAGATATTGTGAAGCATATTGTTACAGGAAAAAGTGAAGCATATTGTTCAAGATAAAGTGAAGCATATTGTTCAAGATAAAGTGATGTATATTGTTCAAGATAAAGTGAAGCATGTTGTTCAAGTTAAAGTGAAGCATATTGTTCAAGATATTGTGAAGCATATTGTTACAGGAAAAAGTGAAGCATATTGTTCAAGATTAAGTGAAGCATATTGTTCAAGATATTGTGAAGCATATTGTTACAAGAAAAAGTGAAGCATATTGTTCAAGATAAAGTGAAGTATATTGTTCAAGATAAGGTGGAGCATATTGTTCTAGATAAAGTGAAGCATATTGTTCAAGATAAAGTGAAGCATACTGTTCAAGATATTGTGAAGCATATTGTTCAAGATAAAGTGAAGCATATTGTTTAAGATATTGTGAAGCATATTGTTCAAGATAAAGTGAAGCATATTGTTCAAGATAAAGTGAAGCATATTGTTCAAGATAAAGTGCAGCATATTGTTCAAGATATTGTGAAGCATATTGTTACAGGAAAAAGTGAAGCATATTGTTCAAGATGATGTGAAGCATATTGTTCAAGATAAAGTGAAGCATATTGTTCAAGATATTGTGAAGAATATTGTTACAGAGAATAGTGAAGCATATTGTTCAAGATAAAGTGAAGCATATTGTTCAAGATAAAGTGAAGTATATTGTTCAAGATATTGTGAAGCATATTGTTACAGGAAAAAGTGAAGCATATTGTTCAAGATAAAGTGAAGCATATTGTTCAAGATAGAGTGGAGTATATTGTTCTAGATAAAGTGAAGCATATTGTTCTAGATAAAGTGAAGCATATTGTTAAAGATATTGTGAAGTATATGATGCAAGATAAAGTGAAGCATATTGTTCAATATATTGTGAAGCATATTGTTCAAGATAAAGTGAAGCATATTGTTCAAGATAAAGTGAAGCATATTGTTTAAGATAAAGTGAAGCATATTGTTCAAGATAAAGTTAAGCATATTGTTCAAGATATTGTGATACATATTGTTACAGGAAAAAAGTGAAGCATATTGTTCAAGTGAAGTGAAGCATATTGTTCAAGATAAAGTGAAGTATATTGTTCAAGATAAAGTGAAGCATGTTGTTCAAGATAAAGTGAAGCATATTGTTCAAGATATTGTTAAGCATATTGTTCCAGCAAAAAGTGAAGCATATTGTTCAAGATAAAGTGAAGCATATTGTTCAAGATCAGGTGGAGCATATTGTTCTTGATAAAGGGAAGCATATTGTTCTAGATAAAGTGAAGCATATTGTTCAAGATAAAGTGAAGCATATTGTTCAAGATATTGTGAAGCATATTGTTACAGGAAAAAGTGAAGCATATTGTTCAAGATAAAGTGAAGCATATTGTTCCAGATAAAGTAAAGTATATTGTTCAAGATAAAGTGAAGCATATTGTTCAAGATAAAGTGAAGCATATTGTTCAAGTTAAAGTGAAGCATATTGTTCAAGATAAAGTGAAGCATATTGTTCAAGATATTGTGAAGCATATTGTTACAGGAAAAAGTGAAGCATATTGTTCAAGATAAAGTGAAGCATATTGTTCAAGATAAAGTGAAGACTATTGTTCAAGATATTGTGAAGCATATTGTTCAAGATAAAGTGAAGCATATTGTTCAAGATAAAGTGAAGCATATTGTTCAAGATAAAGTGAAGCATATTGTTCAAGATAAAGTAAAGCATATTGTTCTAAATAAAGTGAAGCATATAGTTCAAGATAAAGTGAAGCATATTGTTCAAGATATTGTGAAGGATATTGTTACAGGAAAATATGAAGCATATTGTTCAAGATAAAGTGAAGCATATTGTTCAAGATAAGGTGGAGCATATTGTTCTAGATAAAGTGAAGCATATTGTTCTAGATAAAGTGAAGCATATTGTTCAAGATATAGTGAAGTATATTGTTCAAGATAAAGTGAAGCATATTGTTCAAGATATTGTGAAGCATATTGTTTCAAGATAAAGTGAAGCATATTGTTCAAGATAAAGTGAAGCATATTGTTCAAGATAAAGTAAAGTATATTGTTCAAGATATTGTGAAGCATATTGTTCAAGATAAAGTGAAGCATATTGTTCAAGATAAAGTGAAGCATATGGTTCAAGATAAAGTGAAGCCTATTGTTACAGGAAAAAGTGAAGCATATTGTTCAAGATAAAGTGAAGCATATTGTTCAAGATAAAGTGAAGACTATTGTTCAAGATATTGTGAAGCATATTGTTCAAGATAAAGTGAAGCATATTGTTCAAGATAAAGTGAAGCATATTGTTCAAGATAAGGTGGAGCATATTGTTCTAGATAAAGTGAAGCATATTGTTCTAGATAAAGTGAAGCATATTGTTCAAGATATAGTGAAGCATATTGTTCAAGATACAGTGAAGCATATTGTTCAAGATATTGTGAAGCATATTGTTCAAGATAAAGTGAAGCATATTGTTCAAGATATTGTGAAGCATATTGTTACAGAGAAAAGTGAAGCATATTGTTCAAGATAAAGTGAAGCATATTGTTCAAGATAAAGTGAAGTATATTGTTCAAGATAAAGTGAAGCATGTTGTTCAAGATAAAGTGAAGCATATTGTTCAAGATATTGTGAAGCATATTGTTACAGGAAAAAGTGAAGCATATTGTTCAAGATAAAGTGAAGCATATTGTTCAAGATAGAGTGGAGTATATTGTTCTAGATAAAGTGAAGCATATTGTTCTAGATATAGTGAAGCATATTGTTAAAGATATTGTGAAGTATATGATTCAAGATAAAGTGAAGCATATTGTTCAATTAATTGTGAAGCATTTTGTTCAAGATAAAGTGAAGCATATTGTTCAAGATAAAGTGAAGCATATTGTTCAAGATAAAGTGAAGCATATTGTTCAAGATAAAGTTAAGCATATTGTTCAAGATATTGTGATACATATTGTTACAGGAAAAAAGTGAAGCATATTGTTCAAGTGAAGTCAAGCATATTGTTCAAGATAAAGTGAAGTATATTGTTCAAGATAAAGTGAAGCATGTTGTTCAAGATAAAGTTAAGCATATTGTTCAAGATAAAGTGAAGCATATTGTTCCAGGAAAATTGAAGCATATTGTTCAAGATAAAGTGAAGCATATTGTTCAAGATTAGGTGGAGCATATTGTTCTTGATAAAGGGAAGCATATTGTTCTAGATAAAGTGAAGCATATTGTTCAAGATATTGTGAAGCATATTGTTCAAGATATTGTGAAGCATATTGTTCCAGATAAAGTAAAGTATATTGTTCAAGATAAAGTGAAGCATATTGTTCAAGACCAAGTGAAGCATATTGTTCAAGTTAAAGTGAAGCATATTGTTCAAGATAAAGTGAAGCATATTGTTCAAGATATTGTGAAGCATATTGTTACAGGAAAAAGTGAAGCATATTGTTCAAGATAAAGTGAAGCATATTGTTCCAGATAAAGTAAAGTATATTGTTCAAGATAAAGTGAAGCATATTGTTCAAGATAAAGTGAAGCATATTGTTCAAGTTAAAGTGAAGCATATTGTTCAAGATAAAGTGAAGCATATTGTTACAGGAAAAAGTGAAGCATATTGTTCAAGATAAAGTGAAGCATATTGTTCAAGATAAAGTGAAGACTATTGTTCAAGATATTGTGAAGCATATTGTTCAAGATAAAGTGAAGCATATTGTTCAAGATAAAGTGAAGCATATTGTTCAAGATAAAGTGAAGCATATTGTTCAAGATAAAGTAAAGCATATTGTTCTAAATAAAGTGAAGCATATAGTTCAAGATAAAGTGAAGCATATTGTTCAAGATATTGTGAAGGATATTGTTACAGGAAAATATGAAGCATATTGTTCAAGATAAAGTGAAGCATATTGTTCAAGATAAGGTGGAGCATATTGTTCTAGATAAAGTTAAGCATATTGTTCTAGATAAAGTGAAGCATATTGTTCAAGATATAGTGAAGCATATTGTTCAAGATAAAGTGAAGCATATTGTTCAAGATATTGTGAAGCATATTGTTCAAGATAAAGTGAAGCATATTGTTCAAGATAAAGTGAAGCATATTGTTCAAGATAAAGTAAAGTATATTGTTCAAGATATTGTGAAGCATATTGTTCAAGATAAAGTGAAGCATATTGTTCAAGATAAAGTGAAGCATATGGTTCAAGATAAAGTGAAGCATATTGTTACAGGAAAAAGTGAAGCATATTGTTCAAGATAAAGTGAAGCATATTGTTCAAGATAAAGTGAAGAATATTGTTCAAGATATTGTGAAGCATATTGTTCAATATAAAGTAAAGCATATTGTTCAAGATATTGGGAAGCATATATTTCAAGATAAAGTGAAGCATATTGTTCAAGATAAAGTTAAGCATATTGTTAAAGATAGAGTGGAGTATATTGTTCTAGATAAAGTGAAGCATATTTTTCTAGATAAAGTGAAGCATATTGTTCAAGATATTGTGAAGTATATGATGCAAGATAAAGTGAAGCATATTGTTCAAGATAAAGTGAAGCATACTGTTCAAGATAAAGTTAAGCATATAGTTCAAGATAAAGTGAAGCATATTGTTCTAGATATTGTGAAGCATATTGTTACAGGAAAAAGTGAAGCATATTGTTCAAGATAAAGTGAAGTATATTGTTCAAGATAAGGTCGAGCATATTGTTCTACATAAAGTGAAGCATATTGTTCAAGATATAGTGAAGTATATTGTTCAAGATTAAGTGAAGCATATTGTTCAAGATATTGTGAAGCATATTGTTCAAGATAAAGTGAAGCATATTGTTCAGGATAAAGTGAAGCATATTGTTCAAGATAAAGTAAAGTATATTGTTCAAGATAAAGTGAAGCATATTGTTCAAGATAAAGTGAAGCATATTGTTCAAGATAAAGTTAAGCATATGGTTCAAGATAAAGTGAAGCATATTGTTACAGGAAAAAGTGAAGCATATTGTTACAGGAAAAAGTGAAGCATATTGTTCAAGATAAAGTGAAGCATATTGTTCAAGATAAAGTGAAGCATATTGTTCAAGATATTGTGAAGCATATTGTTCAAGATAAAGTGAAGCATATTGTTCAAGATGTTGTTAAGCATATTGTTCAAGATAAAGTGAAGCATATTGTTCAAGATAAAGTGAAGCATATTGTTAAAGATAAAGTGAAGCATATTGTTCAAGATAAAGTGAAGCATATTGTTCAAGATATTGTGAAGCATATTGTTACAGGAAAAAGTGAAGGATATTGTTCAAGGTAAAGTGAAGCATATTGTTCAAGATAAAGTGAAGCATATTGTTCAAGTTAAAATGAAGCATATTGTTCAAGATATTTTGAAGCATATTGTTACAGGAAAAAGTGAAGCATATTGTTCAAGATAAATTGAATCATATTGTTCAAGATAAAGTGGAGCATATTGTTCAAGATAAAGTGGAGCATATTGTTCAAGGTAAAGTGAAGCATATCGTTCAAGATGAAGTGAAGCGTATTAGTCAAGTAGAAAAAGACACCGGAATATAAGGACTAACGAGATGAATTGATTTTCAGGTGAATGATAAATAATATCATAAGAAGATTGAATCTGATGAATGGATGAACGGAATGTGATTACTTATGAGGACAGGTTATGAGAAGTGGTTGTTGACATTTGATTTAAAGACAAAAAATTGTTACTTCAGAGAAGCAGTCCGGTGGTAATGTGTTTCACTGATGGGAAGTTTTGGGAAAGAAACTTTGTTCATGGAAATTCTGTTTAATGTTTGGCATACGAAAGAAGAGAGGAAATCTATTTGCAGTTGTTGTAAAATGGCCAATTCTTCGCTGTGAATGTCTTACAAGGAGGAACCAGAGATTGAAGCCTGGTCGAGAACTTTCAATTGAAATAACAAGTGAGTAGAGAAAGACTAACAACCACTCTTCTGTAAGAAAGGGGATGTACAGAACAACAGAGATCACCCTTTCTTAAATTGTGAAGTCGATTTTTACTAATACAATATCAAGTATAAATATTTTTGGTGTCTCTGTCTATCTGCCTGTGGGTGCAATTGGAAAAAAAGACCTATACCAAGACTTAATACAACTATTACCGATAAATTCCATAGTGGTATTAATTTGCATTAGTTTTTGTTTTCTATGAAAAGCAAATACCTGTAATAAGATTCAATAGAACTTTTCTCTGTAAAAATGTTGCAAGATATTCAGTGATGATAATTATTACTTGAAAGAAATGATAGGTTTTGAAAAGAATTTTAAAAATGAGGAATATTTTCTTTCTGCTTCTTGTGTTTTCTATGTATTTAATAAATATTTGGATTAAAAAGAAAGAAAACTGTTTCTTAGTGATAATTCAAACTGTACGAGAAGAATAACGAGTAATTTTTGTTTAAGCTAAAAGAAATTACATTGTTTTATTAGGACATGAAATTAAATGCCCACAATATAAAACTGCCCCGTGTGATCGTTAGAATTAAAGAAAACTGCTATTTTAAAAAGTCAGTAAAAATTCTACAATTCTTGTCAGGCGATGAACAGATGAACTTCGAAAAACATTTTACCGAAACGGGTATTAAATATTTTATTGCTAAAAACAATCCCTAATCGTAGAAGGAAACAACGAAATCAAGTCACGCAAGTTTCATTTCCAATGTCAAATAACGGAAGGTTATCTACATTTTATTGGAAGGGAATATTTCAAGCAAATGGGATGTTTTTCTAGCAAAGTTTCTGGCAAAGTAAAAAGCTATCCTTTGTAATATGTTAAAAGGCCAGAAAATTAGTCGGATGATGCCTGATAAAATACAAACAAAGAAACACATTTTGCAATCATCGTCACTTCAAATATCCGAATCAGGAGTCAGAGTTAGTAAAGAAAAGTAGGATTTATAACTTCCATCATCTGAACAAATTATGACTTTCACACAACAATAAAACCTTTTCATTAACACAAAAAGAAAACATAAAAAAACAGAGTTTATAAATAATAAATATATTTTCTACTGAAAAATAGCTGATTTTAAGAATTCAATGAAATTGAAACAACTTTTTGGGGATTTGCGAAAAATAGAAAAAATAAAAAATCTGTAAAATAAAATAACTTACGTGTGTCTGGGAATGTTCGGTAGTGTTCGGAGAAAGTTTGTTGCGGTCGACGAGAAGAGACGATGGCAATGAAGATTGGAATCGTTTGGTGTGTGTCTGATCGCAAGGATTACCCGCCAGTTTTTATAGGCATCAGGCGGGGCTGCGACAAAATAGGGCTGGTTCTAAGAAACTGGGATTGGGAGCGGCTAGTAACAGTAGGAAAGAGAGAAAGAGGGAGTTTAAAAATAAATTTGAAATGTAATTGTAAACCGGAACTAAAGGAAATTAAAAAGAAAGTTGAAAATAAAATTTGCGTTTGTGTGTTTGAGAGAGAGAAAGGGGAGAGAGAGGGGAGAGAGAGGGGGAGAGAGGAGATAAGAAGGGGAAGAGATAGAGAAAGAGAGAGTGGGATGTGTGTGTAAATTTGCACATTGTAACTGAGAACACAGAACCTTGAAAATAAAAGTGAAAAATTGGAGTTGGATGCGGGAAAGGAATGAACCAAACTTTATGACATCAATTAAAATTAAGCATAGATAGATAGATTTTATTTATCTTCCTCCCACAAGGTAAGATGTGACACAAGGTCGGGAAAGTGGGATGTGCAAAATCAGCGCTCGAGAATTTGAGCACTCTCTGGCCATTTAAAAATTGCCTGTGCAGCCCTGTCGGCATTCTCCGGTAGGGGCGCCTCAGGCGATTAGAAATAAACTAACCCCTTCTCAAAGGGTGAGAAGTTAAGCCTGGGAGGGTGCATCTCCTAGAACTGCACAGGACAGATCAGACCGGTAGACCGGCGTAAATCAAGACCCGAAGGCCCCAGACAATACCGGTCTATGGGGTAAAATGGATAGATAGATAGATAGATAGATAGATAGATAGATGGATAGATGGATAGATAGATAGATAGATAGATAGATAGATAGATAGATAGATAGATAGATAGATAGATAGATAATAACAGTCATAAATAGTAGTGTGAGAGAGAGGGAATGATAGAGATGATAGAGGGAAGGAGAGAGAGAGAGAAAATTGTCAGATTGTTTGGAGGCGTAAGCGTAGAAAACCCCTTTAAGTTTTCAAACACATCCAAAAAAGTTTCGATAACACAACGGCGAGATTTCGACCTAAGACCATTTTTCTCATCTCGTCCATATTTCGAATGTTCAATTAGAGTGAAAGCTTTGTTGTTGGGAGGAGCATGAGTTTTCTATGTGAGGTAATGTGGTAAGTATGGGATATCATTCGATAAGGAATTTCGTCTTTCACACAGCAAAACGTTTACAAACTGCAAGGCGTGTTTCCTCATGAAATAACGATCACTATTTGTGGTGTCCTTTTGCCAGTTTTGTATAATCGCTAAAAAAGTCTTTATGATGTAAAATCGATTTGAACAACATTACATCAATTTTTATTTTATATTTGTTGTTCATTTCTATCTATTTATCTATGTATCTATCTAAACACTCATCTAGTCTGCCTTTCTGTTTGACTGTCTACGTATCCCTTTGTGCATGTATGTATACATTATCTATATGATAAAGGTGAACGTACGTGTGTCCGATTCGCTTCAATCATCACGTATGCAAATTTATTTTATGAGCAAAGAAGGAAGGCTTAATCTTAATAATGATAATACTACTACTACTACTACTACTACTACTACTAACAACAACAACAACAAAAACAACCACAACCACAACCACAACCACGACCACAACCACAACAACAACAACAACAACAACACCAACACCAACACCAACAACAACAACAACAACAACAACAATAATAATAATAATAATAATAATAATAATAATAATAATAATAATAATAATACAGACGAATAACCTGTTTACCAACAATGTAGAAAATCCTAACGGCACAACTGAAAGAACAAATCTACCACTCCACTTGGTGGACAATTGTGGACTTCTCTCTGAAAAAAAAAATTTGCCAGAAAAGGAAAATAGGGACGCATGACCTCTTATACATAGATCAAAAGATCCTGAAGGGGTAAAAATAACATTTCTATGGCATGAATTGACTACAAGAAATCTTACGACAGTATTCTTCCAGCATGAATAATTAAATGCTTAAAAACGTACACGAAAACTGTACATAGTTATTAATCTCATTAAGAAAGCAATGGAAACATGGAGACTAGAACTGACAGCTGGAGGACAACACTTGACTGAGATAAAAATGCAGAGAGGCATTTTCCGAGGAAACTCCTTCTCACCACTACTATATTTATCATAGTCATGATGTCACTCAACTAGATACTCAGGAAATGTGATGCCGAATACAAGTTAACAGACACAGAAAAAAGAATAAACCCCCTCATGTACATGGACGACCTGAAGCTATTTGCAAAAAGCAAAAAGGAACTGGAACAGCTGATAAATACGACCAGAATCATAAGCCAGGACATTCAAATGGAATTTGGAATGGAAAAGTGTGCACTGCTAGGGATGAAAAGGAGAAAACTGAAGACATTAGAGGACATGGAACTTCCCAACCAAGAAGAGATGAGGGCACTAGACGGACAGAATAGCTCTAAATATTTGGAAGTTCTGAAAGCAGACACCATCAAATCACCGGAAATGGAAGAGCAGATTCGAAAAGAATACCTGAGAAGAATAAGGAAACTCTTAGAAACGAAATTATATAGCAGAAACCTAGTAAAAGGAATAAACACTTGGGCAGTATCACCAATAACATACTCTGGACCCTCCATAGGCTGGACTAAAGAAGAACTAAAGAAGAACTCAGGCACCTGGACCAGAAGATCAGAAAATGTATGACCACGGGCAACGCACTACACCCAAAAGACGATGCGAACAGACTTTACGTGAAAAGAAACGAAGGGGGGGTGAAGAAGGCTTATCACGGCAAGAGACGCTATACTAATGAACAACTCTTGAAGCGTAACAACCAGAAACAAAAAGACGAGAAAAAAGTCGGAAGAAAAACAGCTATGGGGACGTTTTATAAGAATGACCAGGGAAGAGACCAACAAACATTCCTGAGCATGGCTAAGAAAAGGGCACCTGAACAGAGAAACAACATCTCTACTGACAGCGACACAGAACAATGCAATTAAGATTAACTACATTAAAACTAAAATATATAAAACCTGGGAAAACAGTAAATGTAGAGTATGTGTACAAAGAGACAGAACAGTAAATCACATAATACGTGAATGCAGCAAACAAGCCCAAAAATAATATAAAAACAGACACGACTGCGTAGTGAAGGCAGTAGACAGGGAACTATGCAAACGAATGCATTTCGAACACCTGAACAAATGGTACAAACATAAACCGAAGACAGTACTGGAAAACGAAAATCACAAAATCTTCTGAGACATGGAGGATCAAACATATAAACTTATACAAGCAAGGAGATCAGATGTCATAATAATCAGCAATAAATGAAAAATCCTGTCAAATCGTAGATATTGTCGTTCTAGCAGACCACAGAGTTAAGATCAAGGGAACGGAAAAACTAAGTAAATACACGGAATTTGCCAGAGAATTGTAAGGGATACGGAGCATGAAGAAAGTCAATATAATACTAATAATCGTAGGAGCACTAGGAACAATGCTAAAGGACTAGAAAAAAATTGGGAGAAATTGGAATCAAAGGGATAACTGAGACTATACAAAGGACGGCAATGATGAAAACAGCCCCAATCTTAAAGAAAATCCTCGAATGCGGAAACCAACCAGTATAAGCTACGAACGGCAACCAGTCATCTAGAAGTTACAATAGGAAGAAAACAAAACCACAAGAAGAACACCACCATATTGACCCAGAGAAACAGAAACTGCAAGGAATTTTCATAAACTCCCTACCCCCAAAGAAAAAGCCATGGCACCAACCTCGGCTGATACCAAACAAAATAGTCGTTAATGGTCAAGGAGAATTTGGAAGATCGCGGAAGGAGAGCACTAACAAGGACCTTTGCTGGAAGAGTGCAGAAATTACTGGGACCTTGGGGAGGCTTATTGTCGCCTAAATCCCAGAGAAGACCGATGGTCGTTACCAGCGAGAATTCAATGGTTAGCGGCTGTTGTGATATCGCAAAATAATTTTCAATGGTTATCAGAAAATAGGTGGAGAGTACTGAAAATTTGGGGAGGTGTGTTGTCAATCAGACTCCAGGGAAAAACACCGGTTATTATCAGTGAGCAATCACTGATGATGACTTGTGTGAGAACTCCTAGGGAGTACAAATAATAATAATAATAATAATAATAATAATAATAATAATAATAATAATAATAATTTCAAGTTTCGAGCGTATGAATTGAAGACGTATTTTGGGTAGATATACATTTGTAAATGTTTATGTATATATATATATATATATATATATATATATATATATATATATATATATATATATATATATATGTGAGTAAGTTGTTCAATATAGACTGAATGTTTGATAACTTTGCGTCAATTTATTAGACAAACATAGGAGGGGAATCTATCATCTTTTTTTATTTTTTTTATTTAAGAATATCCTAGAAAACTTATACTATGTAACTAGGTAACATATATATATATATATATGTGTGTATGTATTGATATATGTGTGTATGTATGTGTGTATTAGGTACGTGCAAAATCAATGGCCGATTCCCAAAATGTAAAAACATTTTGACCCTTCCTTCACTTAAATATTCAGGAAATCAACCAGATTTTATGAAATTCTTAATATTTATTAATCCACAATCACGGAATATAATGAAACCATGTTTTTTTTTGCTTTTAAATCTTGGTGAAAACATTATTTTTTTAACACAAAATACACCTTTACTAAAGTTATAATTTTGTATATTAATAAAAAATACAATTTTTTTTTTTTTTTTTTTTTTTAAATAAAAATAAAGCATTGTAAGGTTAACAATTAAAAAACATATTTAAAAAAAATATATTTTGTATATTACGAAAAAGACCCCCAAATACCGTGTTAACAAAATCAGTATAACTCGAAGAAAAATTAATTTTTGTAATTAGCGATATTATTGTTTAATCAATATTTTCACAAAAAAAAAAATAATATAATTGCAAAAAATATTTCATGTGATTTTAATGATTAGAATTTCTGGGAAAATAAAAAATGCGACATAATTATATATTTTCCCTTTCATACATGAACGTGTATCATCAGCGTAATTTTTTTATTTTTTTTATTTTTTTTTTTTATTTTTTATTTTTTTTTTTATTCAATGTATAAATTGTCAGTGTAGTCATTAACTTTAATTTACTTTTTCACACTTAAAATAAAAAATACACTTTATTTTAAAAAGAATCAATGTAATTTATCGTTACGACACGTTAAGAATAAATCGAGTAACTAAAGTTTTAAATCATGTAAAAAAAAAATGATAAAATTGACGCAGTTCGTAACGTAAAAATAATTTTCAACATTTAAAAGTTTTATTTCAAATTCTAAGAAAAAAAATTGGTAAACAGATGTCATCAATAATTAAAAACTAATACCAAGTTTAATATGACCCTCTTTTGTTAAAAATAAAATAAGATGTTAATTGCGTACACTCACAAATATTTTAATTAAATAAGCATTTCCCTTTTTATTATAACAAAATAAGGGTACTTAAATTTGTTTGTAGCGTTAAAACGAATAAAGAAATTAATGGATAATAATTTTTCAACTTCTATAAATTATTACAAAACCATTTTTATATATAAAGTTAAAAATGATAAATTATAACATTTTTTTTTAATTTTTTTATTTTGTTATTTTTTTATTTTTTTTTCTTCCATATATTTTGCATAGCGATAGTCAATTGGTAAACAAAGTTGTTTGCCGATTATGTGACGCCGGATTTTACTAATTTATGACTTTTGCGGGTATAATTTTCCTAACTTTTAGTAAAATGTGGGATTTTTTTTTTTTTTTTTTTTTTAAATCAATATCTTATGACTTTAATTTAATAATTATCTTTGAAATAGTTCCCAAAAACTTATATTTATCTTTCAGGGAATTTTTACAAGTAATTTTCCCAAAGTTCAAAATTCACTGCATTTTTGGGGTTTTCAGCCGCCGTGATTACATATTTTTTTTATTTTTCAGACGTAAATATGCAGTTTTTTTTTTGTTTTTGTTTTTTTTGTGAAGATTACGTTTAGGCTTTTATCTTTCAAACACAAGAGGCGGCCATTTTTGCACGTGCCTGGTGTGTATATGTATATGTGTGTATATATATATATATATATATATATATATATATATATATATATATATATATATATAATTATTATCTTTTTTATTTATTTATTCATTTTTATTTATTTATCAATTATTCATTATTATTATTTATTTCTTTTTTATTTATTTATTTATTTATCTATTTATTTATTTTTTTAATTATTTTTTTTTATTTATTTTTTTTTTCGTAAATGTTTCTTTATGTATGTGTGATAGTGCACCTTGAACCTCATGAAAATGAGAGAAACACTATCCCTGTGACAGGATCACAGGTAAACTAAGCCTGGGCCTGGTGTTGCCACAAACACTAAACCATGATAAATGTCTATAAACACAAATAAACGCCGTGGGACTCAGAAGAAAGATCTGAGTGTCATGATGGGCAGGTGCTCCCTCGATGGCCAACATGGGGGACCCGGTCCGCATCCTGCGAATGTTGGCTCCTTTAATTTCAGAAACAAGACAACGGACAAGAACCAGGTAAGTAACCTCTCTGATTCCAGGAATGACAAGGACACAGACCAGAGACAAGTAAACCAGAGCGAAAACAGCAAACTGGAAAGATATAGAAAGAAATGGACTATGAAAGAGAACAGACTGGTGATGGAGTGCTACTATAAAAGCCGCTACCCTATAGAAAGAGGCTACCGAAAACGAATGAAACATCTCTGGGACATTGCTAGTGACCCACATACAACGGAACAAAGGATAGCAGATCAAGCAAGACAGATCCTCAAGCGAGGATGGTTCTCGGAGATGGAACTGACGGAAATCAGACAGAAGGCTAATGGCGAAACGGAGCAAGAAACACCACCAAAGGAGAGACCACAGGAAGAGGACAGGCAAAACGTACACACTGAAACTGAAGAGATTGAAGACTACGGAATCACAGAACCAGGGGAGATAGAAAACTGCGGAACCACAGAACCTGCTGAGATAGAACTCAATGAAAAAGAAGCAAGTGAAGTGGAGAACATAAGACGATACATGTTAGAAAACAAAACAAAACTCCCATCTCTCAGGAATGAAGTAGCGAAGAAGTTACAAGCAGAAACAGAAAGAGTAAACAGACTCCTCACACACATCCCAACAGAAACTATTACAGACCTAAACAACCTGATATATGCAGGGGCAAAATCGGTAAGTATGAAACTAAGAAACGAAGAGAATGGACAAAAGAGAGGACCGACAAAACCTGGATGGGAAATCAGACTGGAAACCCAGATCACCAAACTTCGGAAAGAAGCTAAAACCGTGAACAGAAGGAAGGAGGACATGAAACGATTAAGAAGCAAAAATCAGAAACGCAAGGAAAAACTAAATGAGAAACATGAAGAAATAAAACAAAGGATAGCAGCAATAGAAGGAAGACTGAGACGATACAGGTACAAATCAGAACAGAGCAAACAGAACAGGACCTTTGAAAACAATGAAAGCCAGTTTTACAAAAACGTAAATGGAGAAAAAACAACGACAGAGCAATTGAACCCAACAGAAACAAAACAATTCTGGAGCAAGATATGGGAAGAACCAAAAAAGCACAACAAGAATGCCCAATGGTTGAAAAACATGAAAGATGAACTGCAAGAAATCGAAGAAGGAACCGAAACAGAAATCAACAAAGAAACGATCAAGAAAACCCTAAGAAAAATGGCAAACTGGAGAGCACCAGGCCACGATGGAATACATGCATACTGGTTTAAAAAATTCACGACCCTGCATGAAAGAATAGCGCAGAAACTGAGCGGATGTATCCGCAAAACAGACATACCAGAATGGATGACGGAAGGAAGAACAACACTAATACAAAAAGACCCCAAAAAGGGAACGACCCCCAGCAACTACAGACCGATAACATGTCTACCAATAATGTGGAAAATTCTCACAGCACAACTGAGAGAACAAATCTACCAATCCCTGGACAAACGTAGACTGCTCCCCGAGGAACAAAAAGGATGCCGGAAAGGACAAAGAGGTGCACATGATCTACTATACATTGATCAAAAGACTCTGAAGGAAGTGAAGAGCAGACAAAAGAACATAACCATGGCATGGATTGACTACAAGAAAGCCTACGACAGAATCCCCCAAACATGGATAATTGAATGCTTAAAAATATACAAGATACCAGACAGGATTATTAATCTCATCCAGAAAGCAATGGAAACATGGAGACTAAAACTGACAGCCGGAGGACAATACCTGTCTGAGATAAAAATACAGAGAGGCATTTTTCAAGGAGACTCTCTATCACCACTACTGTTTATAATAGCCATGATGCCACTCAACTACATACTCAGAAAGTGTGATGCCGGATACAGGTTTACTGATACAGAACAAAGAATAAACAACCTAATGTACATGGATGCCCTTAAACTGTTTGCAAAAAACAAAACAGAACTGGAAAAGCTGATAAACACAACCAGGATATTCAGCCAGGATATCCAAATGGAGTTTGGAATAGAAAAATGTGCACTGCTAGAGATCAAAATCTACAGAAATAGAAGAGAAGATTGGAAAAGAATACCTGAGAAGAACAAGAAAACTCTTAGAAACGAAATTATATAGCAGAAACCTAGTAAAAGGAATAAACACCTGGGCAGTATCACTAATAACATACCCTGGGCCCTTCATAGGCTGGACTAAAAAAGAATTAAAGAAGAACTCAGGCACCTGGACCAGAAGATCAGAAAATGTATGACCATGGAAAACGCACTACACCCAAAAGACGATGCGAACAGACTCACGTAAAAAGAAAGGAAGGGGGGGGGGAAGAAGGCTTATCACGGCAAGAGACACCATACTAATAGAACAACTCTTGAAGTGTCAAAACCAGAAACAAAAAGACAAGAAAAAAGTGGGGAAAAACAGCTACGGGGACGTTTTATAAGAATGACCAGGGAAGAGACCAACAAACATTCCTTGGCATGGCTAAGAAAAGGACACCTGAACAGAGAAACAACATCTCTACTGACAGTGACACAGAACAATGGGATTAAGACTAACTACATTAAAGCTCAAATATATAAAACCCGGGAAAACAGTAAATGTAGAGTATGTGGACAAAGAGACAGAACAGTAAATCACATAATACGTGAATGCAGCAAACTAGCCCAAAAAGAATACAAAAACAGACACGACTGCGTAGTGAAGACAGTACACATGGAACTATGCAAACAACTGCATTTCGAACACCTGAACAAATGGTACAAACATAAACCGAAGACAGTACTGGAAAACGAAAATCACAAAATCTTCTGGGACATGGAGGTGCAAAACAGATAAACTTATACAAGCAAGGATATTAGATGTCATAATAATCAGCAATAAAAGAAAAATCCTGTCAAATTGTAGATATTGCCATTCTAGCAGACCACAGAGTGAAGATCAAGGAAACGGAAAAACTAAGCAAATACACGGAATTTGCCAGAGAATTGTAATGGAATATGGAGCATAAATAAAGTCAATATAATACTAATAATCGTAGGAGCGCTAGGAACAATCCAAAAAAAAACTAGAAAAAAGATTGGGAAAAATTAGAATCAAAGGGATAACTGAAACTATACAAAGGACGGCAATGATGAAAACAGCCGCAATCTTAAAGAAAATTTTCGAATGCGGAAACCAATTAGTATAAGCTACGAACGGTAATCAGTCATGTAGAAGTTACAATAGGAAGGAAAAAACACAAGAGGAACACCACCATATTGACCCAGAGAAACAGTAACTCCTTACCCCCAAAGAAAAAGCATGGCACCAACCTCGGCTGATACCAAACAAAATAGTCGTTAAGGGTCAAGGAGAATTGGAAGATCGAGGAGGGAGAGCACTAACAAGGACCTTTGCTGGAAGAGTGCAGAAATTACTGGAACCTTGGGGAGGCTTATTGCCGCCCAAATCCCAGAGAAAACCGATGGTCGTTACCAGCGAGAATTCAATGGTTAGCGGTTGTTGCGATATCGCAAAATAATTTGCAATGGTTATCAGAAAAGAAGTGGAGAGTACTGGAAATATGGGGAGGTTTGTTGTCAATCAGACTCCAGGGAACAACACCGGTTATTATCAGTGAGCAATCACTGATGATGACTTGTGTGAGAACTCCTAGTGAGTACAAATAATAATAATAATAATAATAATAATAATAATAATAATAATAATAATAATAATAATAATAATAATAACAACAAAGCAAGGAGAGAATAATCATAATAAATCCCTTGCTACTTCCTGGGACAAAACCGGGTAGCCCTGCTGGTTATTAATGATCATAACTGTTGTGGTTGCAAGGTTGAACAATAATTAGTGAGGAATACAATGAAGACGCAAACAACAAGGAGAATGCAATAATAAGTGTATTAAAGAAAAGGTATAGTTACAGTATGTACAAATGAAGGTGTCGAGTCAGAGAGTCTTGGTGGGAGGACATGTACGCTCTTCGGCGTCACTTCCGGTGGCATTTAGGTAACACACACTAAGGCCAACCTAGGCTTGCCATTTATAGTGTAACGTTATTCGTATATGCAAATGAGTGGTTGCCACCACAACACCCCCCTCCCAAGATTTGAAGTCACACAGATTTCAATATCTTTTTCTTTACGTATACGGTGGGGGCTGCCCACTCGCTGTGTTCTATTTTTGATAGAATTCCTGTCTGGTCCAATCTATCTAATTCTTTATTAATCTTTTCCAACCCAGCGAACGGAACGTTTCGCTTTTTTCTAAAAATTGGGCTGGCGTTTTCTTTAAGTTCAAACGAGGCCTTGAATTTATTACAGGGACCTAAGTTAGTCGTGAATGCTTCAGGAAATAATTCTTTTAAATCGTCTTTTATATTTACTGTTGTTGGAGAAGAACATTCTATTTTTTTACAGAATGTATTGATTGACTTATCCCATAGTCAAAATTTCTCAATTAAATCTATTCCAAACAGATTTTCACTATTTTTCAGTACGAATATTTTTAATTTCTTCGTAATCCCTTTTAATTTTATCGGAAGGACAACTTCTCCTTCAAATTTTATACCACCACCAGTTACCGTCCGGACTGATTTACTCGTTTTCATCATGGTTGGTTTTTTACCCAACTTTTTCCATGTATTCAGGTTTATAATAGAAATATCGGAGCCGGAGTCGAGTTGTAACTTTATTGGTGTTTTAAATATTTCCACTTTTACGTATTTTCGCCGATCTTTGTCTAATTTTGTATTTGATTTTGTTTGCTGTACTCTCTTTCTGGTGTAATCTTTATATCTGCAGCAATCGCTTTTGTGTCCCACCTTCTTACAAATGTAGCATTTTTTCTTCTTGTAAGGACAATCTGATTCCCAATGCTTTTCTGCACATCTCTTACAGTTATATCTAGGAAGAGGCTTGTTATATTCTGTCCTATATTTATGGTTATTAGGATTGTAATATCCCGTTCCATTTCGATTGCTTTTCTTTGTAAAGTTCTTGGTTGGTGTGTATGGTTTTCTAACTTTTCTTACATATGCCACTCCGGATTCTTCTATATTTTTTGAATCCTTTTTAGTGTAATGGCCCTTTCACAGTCCTCTGCTAGTTTCTGGAGGGTTAAATCTTGCTCAGATTCCAGCTTAGACAACACTCGTCTGCGTATTTCTGCATTTTTCGTGGAAACTAACCCTTGTGCGAAGACATTTAAAATATTCTACCGTTTGTTCCGCAAGCTTAAAATTATCGCAGTTTTTATTGACAACTGATGCGTATGTCAAATAATCTTGGTTGTCCATCTTTCTTAGATTCATGGACAGCCATCTTTTATGAAAAAGAGATATATTTGGATAAAATAATTATTTTAGTAATTTCACAGCTTCCATGAACTCTAATTCCGCAGTTTTTTTAGGTAATATGTAATCTATGAATTTGCTGTGTTCTGATGTACCCAATTTCCTGAGTAAAGGGCTAACTTTCTGGCTATTTGGCCAATTTTTGCAGTCCAGTTGAAATACATCCTCGTATCTTGTATAGTATGCTTCAAAAGTCTTTCCTTCCTCCGGCACATAATTAAATGTGTCCATACTATTAAAGATAATGATGCTGGCTTAAACCAAGCTGAGAGGGAGAAGATAACGAAATACCAAGGTCTTATGTACGGCATGAAAAGAAACTGAAATCTTAGAAAGATCTCCATCATTCCAGTAATTATAGGAGCAACAGGACTCATGAAAAAGAATTTCAAAATCTACCTGGAAAATATACCCGGTGAACCAAGTGAAAGACAGATACAAACAATTGCGCTGAAATGTGCGGTTAGCATCTTAAAAAGATCTCTCGGTTTGTGTCTCTGAAATAGCGGGTGAATGTCTGGTATCCGGTAAAAACAAAAAGATAAGAAAATTAAAAAAAGGGAAAGCTACGAATCAGATCAGTATATGTTTTATTGAACACAACTAATGGACGGATGTTGCAGAGTTTTTTCCGATATGCGATAACAAATGTATAGGTCGACATGAGTTCGGGAAAATTCTCGCATCATCACGATATCAAAACAGTTTAGGTCGCAAAATATCATCCTGTTTTACCCTAAATTCGAGCTAAGCGCTCACTATAAACACAGCCACTCGCCTTGATTTAGCCATGAAGAGATCGAATAATAAAGTTAACTTTTCTAGACACTCTAGCCGATTTGCAAGGCGGTAACGGCTAGTTTCAGCAGCGAACTCTTGAGGTCTCCGTAATCTTATTAATTTTCCGTTCATATAAATTTTGTCTGTCGATTTTATCACTAAAAACATATGTTTTCTTGTGGGGGACTTTTTATTCTTATATTAGCAACTACTTGCCAATAAAAATAAATTGACTATGATGGAAAATACTCGTGTTTGGCTAAGTGAAAGTGACGATAACTAACGTTAACGAACTTCACCGAACAATCTACACAATACAAACCGAAGTGGGTTCTTTTCATTTTTACTCTAATCCTAAACTATCCTAACCCTAAACTAACCCCAAACTTAGTTTTAGTTTTATTTGCAAAGTCGGTTTAGTTCGGTTCGTATTGTGTAAAAATATATAAAAATATGGTAATGCTAATTGCAAATTACAGAATATAACTTTGTAAAAAATTGTTTTAAAAATCTGTTTGGGAATTATTATATTTATATACACCATAACAAAATAGTATGTTGTACAATGGAATGAAATAAGCATAAACCGTTTTAATGTTAATATAGTTAGAATAAGTTGATAAAATTTCGCATTTATTTATTTTGATAACAGTAAAAGCATAAATTATGACAAGTTTCATTGTCCACTTAAAACGCCGAAATGAAAATTGGGCGGAAAGATATAGTCGCAATATTTATAAACGAAGAGGAATATTCTAGCAAAGGAAAAATAATAACCTCCCTTCATAATCTTCTAGTTAAAAAAGACAGGTTTATAAACTTGAGTTATCGATCTCCCTTAGTTACACTCTTTCTATACATATTCAGACCTAATTTTCATTTCAGCGTTTATCGTGTACGATGTAACTTGACATAACTGGTAAATGTTGAGATCGACGGTCTAAACAGTTTCTTAAAAAATTCGAATAAAAGTAGTTGATAGGTTATATATATATATATATATATATATATATATATATATTAAAGGTTTTGACATTATGAACGTTTTGAGATTAAAATCAATTTAGTATTATCTAGTAAAAGGGGGCAAAAGAATTTAAATACTTTTTTTTCTCTTGAGAGATAGAAAAAATGGCTCAATGAGAAACACAAAACTTCCGGTCACTGTAAAACTCCATTTTTCATCTCAATTATTCTAGCATATTTACACATTTAGAACGTGTTTTCTTCAGATTACATGCGTTATATTAAATAGATTTTTACTCGAAATTGTTCGTCATTAAATAATAGTTAATAAAAATAACAAAACAATTTTTATTAACTATACACAATTTGTATCGCATTCTGTTTAACCGTCGATCTCAGCATGTACCACATTACTTAGGGTTGTTAATGTTTTTGTTGGTGTTGTTGCTTTACTAAAAGTAAAATAAAAAGAAGTTGATTATGAGTAATGTCGAAACCCCAAATAAAAAGAAGTATTTTCAAATTAGTGTTGTATATTGTTGAATAGGCTACAAAAATACTTTTCTTATTTCGGTCACGTAAAATGAACGAAAATGAGAAAAGGCCAGCAAGGTTGTTTATTGGATTGGGGGACGAGAAATGTTGATAACATGAAACAGGATTTATTAAGAAGTTCAAGAAAACTTTAATTAGAAAACTTATAATGTACACAGAAAATTCAATATTACTGCTTTGTAATTTAAGTAAAAGACGTTCTTATTTCAAACTATGTATATTTATAATTTTTCAGAATAAAACCTTAGCTGAAAAAACTTCATTAAAAAAGAAAAGAAAAGTTGGCTTTCAAATCGGCAATTTCTGAGACTGACTCTGGATTCTCTATTTGCTCTTTAATTTTGCAAATAAAAACATGTGCTTCGCTTCGAAAACGAACAGATATAAACATTATCTGCGTTTGTAAAATAATGAAAGAAAGTTTTAAAACGTTATCCTATTTTTTTTATTTTAAATCGTCGGTTCGTATTGTATATAATCAGCGGAACTTGATTCGGCTTTCGCCTAATCACAATATACATAAAGAAACAGACAAGACAAAAAACATTTTTAAAAGATTATTTTACTGTGATGTGCCTGTTTTTATGAAAAGTAGTTATTTATATGTGAAAGAATATTTGAAGTAAGAAGGCAAAGACAAAAAAATGCTGTTTTTTTACTTGTGCGATACGAAATGAATTCAGTAAACAGGACACTTACTTACGTGGGGTTTTTTATTTGAAATTTAGCATCTGTTCGTATTTAAGTACACCTAAATTCTGAAATAGGTTTACAAAGTATAAGAAAAAGTAAATAGTAACGATCGAACAATGTAATCCGATATTCTCGTATTCTTAGAAAGGGAACGATTTTTATGTTGTTTGGGACGCCTATGTATTATGTAGAGGAGAATAAGTAAGTTAAAATGAAATAATATGGATGCTTTGGAGGTGTTTTAAAATAAATTTTCTTATATTAAGGATGAACCCGGTGTCAAAGAGTTGAGTATGAGTAGTAAATTGATAGAGAGTGAAACTCATTACTACCATCTTTGTTTGAATACGTATTTTTGAGAGAAGCAGTTTATCCAGAAACAATGTAATAATTTGTTCACGGGGGACGAAATGTGGGCATAGTTTCGTGAAACACGCTTTATGAATTGCTGTTAGTAGTGAGTGTGAAACATTTGTTTAGAAAGTGTTCAGTTATTTTCCTATCGATTACTTTATCTATAGAGAGATTGAATAGACTTATTATTTTGCAATCTAATTTACATTGTGCATGTGGTGTGTACAGACACACGCATGTAAATCAAGTGAAAGTTACTTTTCTATACAATCTCACACCGAAATATCAAGAAGTTCAAAGGCCGATAATCATACCGGAGCGACTATTGGAATCATCGTCTCGTGCTACAGAATTAGGATTCCAGGAGGTCCGCCTTTTCGATTTATAAATTGATTTTGTTGCGTAAAACCAATCATTGTGAATTAATGAAATAAAGAATAGAATGCCTCGACCTCCACGACGTTTTTAAATTTTAAAACGTAAAAGACATATTAATATTATTATTAGCTGGTCCCAATATTATTTAGCTGGTCTCATATTCAATACATAATTGTAATTCCATTAGTGATTGTCAAATAGAAATCTATCATCGCCATATACTGGTCTTGATACCGTCTAAAAGTTGTGCACACATTCGTGAAATATGCGTACAGTTATTTTTTCTGTTGGATAACGAGGGTGCACATCCTATCATTGATCTATATCTGCGGCTCTTCTTACCTCAATAGACGTTTAATAAATACAAATCTGCTGGGTAAAAGGCGTTCTGTAATAATTGCACATCTTTCTTAAGAGTGCAAACATGTAAATTTGCTAAAAAAAAAATAATATATTTTTTCCTTTCTGATTGATTGGGATTAATTTGAATTCGGGCATTGACTCTAACTTATCAAAAATATTACTATCTCAAGTTGAACTTGTAGCAAGGGGTGTCTATTGATAATAGAGTCGGTCCCCGTAGTTGTCTTTGGACGAAGATAGCATAAAGCAGCAGCAGTCGCAGCAGCAGCACGGTCGGAAGCAAACTCAGCAGCGATACATGAAGGACCGAATTTTTAAATACTGACAATAATCCAAGTAAAAAATATCTCATTACGTATTGGCAGATATAGTGTTAATACCCTTATTGAGGACCCCTACTAATATTTACTGAACTCCTTTCAAGATTTGACTAATCTGAATTTCGATATGAATCAGCCTGCTTACTTAACGATACATTTCATTGAAATTACGGCTGCCTCTGTTTTTTTCACGCTCTAGTCATCTCTCTCCGGAGAAGTTAAGGGAGGCGAAGATCAAATTCAATCACTTGTTTCTGCGAGGGATTATTTGTTCCTCATCTAGCTCTTTGGCATCTCCTTGTCATATGGTTCCGAAGCGTTCAGGGGATTGGCGTCCTACCGAAGATTTCCGTCGTTTGAACACAATTATTGTTCCTGATCACTATCCTTTTGATTATATTCCGAAGACGGCTGTAACTACTTCCTTCGAAGTTTTCCGAATTTTCAACAAAGCCTTTCCATTTACATAATGCAGCTCTCTACTTTTCAACGTTTTATGGACGAAGTAGTTCGTGACTTAGATTTCGGATACAATTATATTGAAGATATTTTAATAGTTAGCTCTTCGCCTGAGGAACATTTGGTACATTTACGTCATGTCTTTGAACGTTTGCAGCGGTACCACGTCCAGATTAACCCTGTCAAATGTAATTTTGGTGCTACAACTATCGTCATCTTGGTCCTTGTAATTCGCGCAAAAAGTATTTCACCTCTTCTTGAAAAAGCTAAAGCTCTACCAGATTTACGACACCAACTTCTCTTCGCTAATTGAGATAATATTAAGGCCTATTGAATTATTATATATGTTTCATGTCGCACTGCGCTAATATTCTTTCTCCTTTAACTACATTTTTAAAAAAGCAGAAAAAATAATGGAGCTATTGCATTAACTTACTGCCAGCTGAAAGCCTTTAATGAGACAAAGAAGCTTGCAAACATTTGCTTGATTTTCCTATGTTGTAAATGCATCTTATTCTGCAGTAGGTGCTTTTTAAAACAGCAACACCAGCAGCAATTCAACCATTGTTTTACTTTTCTCGTTAATTAACGCCTGCTAAGACAATATATAGTACTTTTGGACGTGAACTTCTATTTACTTAGCGATTAAACATTTTTGCCACACACCAGAGGGTCGTGAATTTGGCGTTTACGTGCTAAGCCGGAAAAATATTCTCCTCGTGAAATTCGACATTTGGATTTCATTTCGCAGTTCTTCAGCAACATACGACACATATCAGGTTCACAAAATACGAACGGTCTCGTCTTTCCATCAGTGCAATTTCATCAGTGCTTTATCAAATGGCTCTTGACCAGCCATTGTTGAATATTTCGAATCTTTCAGCACCAGAATTTGCGATTTGCAAATCTCAGTACGTTCTCACCCCTACAGCAAATAAACAAACCTGTGCGAGACTTTCATGAATTCACCTTGTTCTTTCATTCCTGAGATCACTACGGAATTATTGTCACAATGAAACTTATGTTAGCTAGATTATTCTGGCCGGATATGAAATTTGACATTATTGTCTAGGCCAGTTCCTGTTTATCCTGCCAGAAACCAAAAGTACACAAGCATATACAAATCCCTCTCGGAACTTTCAGTGCTCCCGATGTACGTTTTAACCATATCTACATTGACCTAGTTGGACCTTGGCTTATCACCCATAGTTACTCTTACTGTTAACTTGTAGTGATCGTTTTTGTCGTTGGCCTGAAGTCATTCCTGTTAGCTATATTCCTGCTGAAACTGTGTCGCGAGCCTGAAATGCGGGCTAGATTTCGCGTTATGGTGTCCCTGCAACAATGATCACTCATCGTGGTAGATAATTCGAATCCCACTTATTTCAAGAACTATCAAAAAAACTCTAGATCCATAACGTATGGACCACCAGTTATGAAGCAATTTTGAATGGAATAATTGAGTGCTTTCATAGTTAATTGAAATCTGCTTTACATGCAGCTCCTAATCCTCAACGATGGGTTGAGAATATACATTTTGTTCTCATCGGCTGGCGTGAATTTAGAATATTCCCCAGCAGAATGGTTGATCCCCAACTGATAGCTTTGTGATGTGTGCGGATCAATACATAGATAGACTCAGGTGTAATTTTAATAGTCTTCCGTCGATGAACTCTCAGCAACAATGTATTAAATCAGCAGTCCCTAAAGACATTGTTTGATGGGCTTGTGTATTTCTACGGAAAGACTTGCACGAACGGATAAATTTGTCCTGTGGGTGTACGATAGAGACTTATCTGTCGTTAGTTTGAAACGAGCATTTTTGGACACTGACACCAAGAGTCCGATATTTCCTCCACACTCAATCTTCCAGAGCCTACTGAGATTATACCTCCAGAGACACTCTAACCTGGTCTTCCGACACACATCATCACTACACACTCATGTCGATTGTGCTAGAAAATACTGCAAGCCGGTTAATATATGAGATATTATATTCAGAGTATAACACTTTAAATTTAAAATGTATTTTGCTATTTAATGTTACACTTTTTTGTCTTTTTGTTTTTCCATTTTCAGCAAAACGCTGACATTTTTACGAATTGGACATTCATTTTCTTCTTATTGGAATTTGCATGTGTGTTCATATTTATTCTTTTAAAACTGCAGGTATGAATAGAGCATATCATATTTTACTGGTTATAAGCCAAATCAGGGATAATGTAGCAATTACATGTTGATGAACTATTTTCTGTCCATGCAAGCTTATGTTTCCACGCAGTGTGATTGGTCTGTTATCCAATGAAAATATTTTGCGTGGGATGTACTTTCGCTGAACTATTTGCATAGTTGTTCCCGATTTCTATTCAGTTGGGTTCAATACTTCAAAGCACGCAAGTGTGTGACGCGCTCGTTCCAACTGACGAGCACCATGGAATCGTTTCCTTTACTTTTGAGGTCATATATTTTCATAAGCGCTTTTTCTATTGTTGGTGGAATGAAGATGTGCGAAACAAACCCTATATAAAACACGTAAGCAGTTTTTTTTAATCATTTGTTATTAGACATATATCTCTTATCTACAAGTCTGTGTCATGCAGAAACCGCAATAAAAATGAATTAGTCGTGCAAATGGAGGGTTCCGAAAATAGTGCCGATTATTGAAATGATTTTGTAAATACAATCATACGGACGATTATTTTGAAGCCATTAACAAATACAAATATTGGCTTTCTAACATTTGTGCTGAAGTTTCTGCAAATTGCAAGACGAATGCAACAGAATAAAATATCCAAAACAGATAAATACATCAATGAGTGTCATAGCATTTTTCAGGTCGAAAACAAGAAAAGAAAACACAAGTTCGAAATGATGTAAATTTGAATTTATTATAACAAATACTTTTGTAGGCTGAAAAACAAACAAAAAATTAATAACAAATAAAAAAGAAAAATGTTGAACAAATTCTGCCATTTTTTAATTATTCTAATTTTCTTGATTGCTTTAAAAAGAAATCTTGCATAAATAAAATGATTCAGATTCCCCTTATTACAAAAAACTGTAAAAACTCAATAAGCGTATGTTAACTGATTTTGAATTCTATCGGACAAAGAAAACGAAATCTTTCATCAAAGTCGTTCAATAATAATAAATTAAATAATCCAGTTCCAGAGACTCACAGAATTGAACGTTAACAATTTTTAATTTTTCGGAATGTAAACGAAGAGAATCATAAAAATAATAAATATTTTGAAAATCACAGACGAAATGAAAGTTGGAAATGTCCAAATGTGTTCGAATGAATGAATTTGTTTTATCTGACAATAGCGCGTAATTGTTTTTTTGTTTTTGTTTTTTTTTTGTTATGGCGACGAAGTCGTATAAACTGAAAATTACAAAAAGACAAAACGCAATGCAATGGAGTTGAAACAGAAGTTTAAAACTGCGTTCACAACTTAGTGCATTTATTGGAGATAATTTTCATCCAATCATCTTAGGTTTTAAGAAGTGAATCTTGAAAGAATTGGAACATTCCAGGGAGAGTTTTTAAAAGTAATTTCAAAACAAAAGAAGAGGTTCATGTGTTGTTTTTTAAATGTATTTTGGGATAAGTTAAAAATGGTTAAAAGAAAAGCAATTGAACACAACGGATGGAATTTTGAGTAGAGACTGGTCAGTTCTTGTGACGTCATTGGTTCAGTAGATTCACAGCGATAAATCTAATGACCGATTTCCGAATGAGATAATTTATGCCCGGGCCGGATTATAAGGCGTGGTTGTTTTTTTGCTGAGAATGACGTAAAAAGATGACAGGCTGCGTTTTCGGCGTCGAATCATCTTGAAAACATTTTGCAATTCTCCAGTCGCTAAAAATGAAAATTTTAAAAACAGATAATTTATTAGGGAATTTATTTTTCCAGTGTATTTTTTAATATTCTGTATTTCTTCAAACACATAAATATATATTTCTAAATCTAGTGATAATTCCTACCAAGAAAATTGTCAACAAATGTGTTTATGCGATGAATGACAAACTTCAAAAGCTTCCCTGCAGATTTTCCCGCTGTTGTTGAAAAACTATAAAAGGGAAGTATGTAATTTTTATGAGAGAACAATAGCTATATTATTTTATTATTACAAAAATGATGGTCTTATTAAACATATCGCATTATGAGTACCAATAATAAAGAGTTTTTTATCAATAAATTTGTTGTAAATTAATTTGAAAATCTGTTTTTATTTTCTTCTGTTTTTTTCTTCACAATTTCCCCACATTTCAACTAAGCCATTTCCATGTAAATCTTGCTCGTGCCAAATTCAAAATTGTATGTGTACAGTTATATATATATATATATATATATATATATATATTTATACACAAATGTTTGGAGGTACTAAATTTATATATGCTTTTGAAAATGATTCGCAGAAAACTCTCTAGAGCTCTTTCGGTTATATATATATATATATATATATATATATATATATATATATATATATATATATATATATATATATATATAGGTAATTCCGACCGGACTAATTCTAAACCAAATGTATTTAGTACAAACAAGCTCTTTCTCCCGGCATTCTCGCGGTTATTGATGACCGGTGATAGCTAGAAAATAAACTGACCGAAAGAAGAATTGAACAATTTTAAAATTATTTCATTATAAAAGAAATGTTTTTTCCTAAATTACAACTAAGCTATTTGTAAATCTTGCTCATGCCAAATTCAAAATGTTAAGTCACTCACCTTTACTTAATTTTTCCATATCGTTTGGCGTCATAAACAAAGATAGACCATCCGGGATAAGCTGAGATGGAGGCGCGCTAAGAACTTCTTCCATAATTAAACAGGTAGCCAAGATAAGAAACAGAAGTTGACGAGCCATTTTAGAATCTGAAAACAAAAGGGCATAAATTGATCATTGGCGGTGAAGGATTTTTGAAAGTTCAATCATTCATTTGAAACACTATCATGCTCCAAAATAGGAATTATGGTAGTAATGGCAGAAAATATCTCGGTAAAGCATATGAAGAGAAGTCTGTAAATGTAGATCAAGGAAGAGGCCCTTTAAATATAGCATTTGAAAAGGTTATTTCTTTCCCTAGACTCGACCTGTAGTGCTACGTTGTCATAGCAGCCAAAGGTTGGCCACGTTCAGACAAATGTATGTGTTCCAGCGAAAACTAATGCTTGGGGTACGATTAAGTGAAAAGGATTGTTCAAAATACTTAATGTAAATTATCATTTCGAAATGTAATTTCGAATTGGAACTGATTGAAGCGTCAAATTTTATAAAACGAAACTATTTTCATAACACAATATCTTCTTCTAATATATAAAATTAGTCGGTCAAATTTCCGAAATTAGACCGCAATAGCATTGCATCTGACAAATCGATATTTGATCATGAATAGTTATTTCTTCTTGCGGTTTGTGGCACACAGTTTTTCAGAACACTAACATGTAATCCCAATACATTCCTTTCAGAGAATTATTTACCCTGCTCGGAATATTTTTCAGAAGGAAGCCGTCTTTATTTTCAGCAGCAAATGTCATTTACAATGGCCGCCATCTTTATTATTAGCAGCAAATTGTATCTATTAATACAGTTATTATTAATACATATGATGTACAAAAAAATGTTATAAATACTACACAATAAAACTAACAAAAACACTTGTGTAGTTTCTTATACACGTGAGCTTTTGCAATTTACTTAACATTCCGACAGAGAGAGATTGAGACAGAAAATAAATACTTATCTTTCATTAAAAATGTCCCCAAAACAATAACTAACGATTACAAACAAAGCAGCCACGATTTGTATTAATAATTGACGTTACAGAAAAAGTAGACATTTTCTACAGATACACCGGTTGTCAATCACATTTCGACTTTTATTTGTATCTACATCTTCAAACGTTGGATTAATATTTATTGGAAGCGTAAAACTTACATTTGACGATTATCATTTTATATATTTTAACAATGCAATACTTAGATATGTTATATGATCTATTTTCTTTCACCCAATTTTTTCATAATTTATTTACTGTCTTTTTGCAGTACCAAAAATACATTTTTCCGTTATACATTGAAAACGTATTCGTACTTGAATTTATTTGTACTTGAGACTTCTGAGTAGCTAAATAGATACGTACAGTAAATTAAGTATTTTTACAAAGTTGTCGTGGGATTTTTATTTTGTCTGCTGTTGTGGCATCGGCATTCACCCCCGTTGAATTGAGTCATCTTCTTTCTTCATCTGTACCACAATCTTCACGATGGGACTGAGCAAGTCACACGAGATGCTTAATCAATCGCTATTCCACCGTTGAAGGTCAACCATCCGTGAACCTGAGAGCTCAGTCAAGTCTCTTTGATTTTGTCGTCCATGTTCTGTGCTGCTCATCGATACGTTTGCGCCATCTAAACTGAAAGATGAGGAGGATTACATCGGACGTTAATTCATTTTCTTAGAAACAAGCTGCATGCCCGAACCATCGAAGACGTCACTGCAATAAAGACCTCAGGTTGAGATGTTGGCCGAGAACAACAGTTAGGACACGGTTGGCCTACCGGCAATACAGAAGGTGGCGAAAGGAGTAATTGCCAACTTCCACTCATTCGCCATACCTCGCAGTCATGGAGGAAGATCGACCAGACGATAGATAGATTGATAGACACGCCTCCTGGTTGATATTTAGATCTCTCGATGTCGCCACAAGGATCGTCGGAGGCGCACATCTAACGGACCCAACTCAACAATCGATCTTTACCGCGTCGTGCCCAGACGGAACAACAGTGGACCGATATACACGCATGACACCACGTCTTCAAAAACAGCGTAATTCAGAGATACCTGCTTCCAGACCTTTGGAAAGGCCTTCGTCTTCGATGTATTGATGTGCATTTCCATGCAAAGCGCCGCCAACTGCAGCCCGTCCAATGTAACTTTCACCTCGTCTCGCCGTGGTTGAATTCAGCAATACGATGTCGTCAGCATAAACAAAGTTCGACATCCTCACGTTCTGTTCAACTGTCAACCCCTGATAGTCATGGAGAGCGTGATCAAGTATGTTGTCGTTCGTGCACTTGAAGAGAGTTGGGCATAGCGCACATCCATATAGAACATCGGTCTTCACTTCGAAAGTCTTCATTTAGTCTACAAATACATAAGTACTTGATAGCTGTCCTTGAAAACGCAGAGTGCCTCTGCTAATTAACTAAATAGATGAAGACAAAAATCTTTCAAATAATTCCTTAGTGAGAAAAAGTTATGGTATTTGTTTTGGGTTTTTTTTTTTCCTTTGTGTATTATCCATATATTTATTCTATATTCTTTTGTATTCAAAGAAAAAAAAAATTTCCTTGAAAAGAAACTATTTAAATTTAAATTGGACGAAGCTAATGACGGGTTTAGACAAAGGGGGCACATACCAATCTATGGCACTTAAAGTGACAAGGGAGACAACCACTGACCAACCAATGAGTTTCTTATAAATTCTAATAATACCTCTTGGTATAATCGAAGCAAGGGTCGAAGTTGGGAAAGAAAGGTGAGATTTATGAATTCCATCACCTCAGCAAAGTATGAATTTTAACCAATAATAAAATCTGTTCATTTCAAACAAGATATGAAAAAAAACATACCAACAATTGTTTGTAAATGATAAATATGTTTTCGGCTGAAAATATCATATTCCAACTGTAAAAATAACATTTTAAAATCATTTTTGGATTAACGAAAAAAGAATAACTGAAAAATCTTAGAAATAAAAGAACTTACGTTTGTCTTTGAATATTTGTTGGTTTTCAGAGAAAAGTTTTGCAGTCGGCGAGAAGAGACGATGGTAATGAAGATTGGAATCGTTTGGTGTGTGTCTGATCGCAACGGTTTTTATAGCCGTCAGGCGGGTGTGCGCAAAAATAGAAAAAAGAAGCTGTTAAAAAGCTGCAATATCAGGAGAGAGAGAGAGAGAGAGAGAGGGGGTGCAAGAGTGTGAGGGGTGCAAGAGAGAAGTACAGTTTACAAATAAATTTGAAACGTAATTGTCAACCGGAACCAAAGAGAAAAAAAATTAAAATAAAATGTATTTGAGTGCGTCTGAGAGAAAGAGAGAAAGAGAGGGAGAACACAAAATCTTTAATAAAAACTTAAGAGATGGAGACGTTTGGTGGGGCTGCGTTAAGCTAACTTCATGACGACAATCAAAACTAAATATAGAAGAGAGAGATAAAGAGAGAGGGGGGAGAAAGAATATTTGGACAAATCAACGACAAGTTTTCGATGTCGCGACATTTTTTCCCATCTCGTCTATACTGAGTCTTCGATTGTGGGTGGGGGCTTGGGTGGTAAGAGTAAGAGGGGAGTTAGAGGGAGTATTGCGTTGGCAAAAATATGTTAGATATTTTATAATTCGTTTTTCTGCTTAGTTTAAATTTGTATTCAAATGTATAATTTTATGTTAACTATACTAATAACATTATTAGACTACTTTCAGTGTGTATGTAAGTGTGTTTGTTTATTTTTCTCGCGTCTACGTTACGTACACATATTTTTTTTTATTATTAATCGAACATTTATTAAAATAAAAGATACAATAGCGTTATCTCAGACGAACTTCTTCAAAATCCTATTTTTAAAATAAATAATTCCGAAAAATATTTTATTCACTTCCGGTATTTAAAACCGTTGAGATGTTAAAGAAATCTTTGCGATTTCATCAATTGTTCATCGTCTGATAATTTACACCGTACTAATTGGGAGTTTTGAAAATGTTATTTTCCACTCGCACATAAAACTTATTTATTAAAATCTTTAAAAATTGTTTTCAAACACCTTGTAAGTAATTTCTTTCTTCAATTTTTTTTCATTAAATGGTTTTACGATTTTTATAAATGAGCAACAAATAATTTGTTAAAATTTCAGGACTATACATTAAAAATGTTATTTGTTTGCTTTAAGTTATTAATCAACTTAAACCAAGACAAAAATTTATTATTATTATTATTATTATTATTATTATTATTATTATTATTATTATTATTATTATTATTATTATTATTATTATTATTATTATTATTATTATTATCATTTATTAATTCAGTTTATATCTTCATTTATTTATTTGCTAAAAAAGATTAATTGTAAAAAAACTCTGCAATTTCAATCGTTTGTTTATAGTTGAAAAAAGAATGAATTTGTTCGTGATCCTTCAAACTTAGGAGGGAATTCAGAGACATTAAAACTGTCGAATAGAAAATAATTTCTGTCCTTAAAAATTTTAGCGAAACCTCATGTTTTAAACGATGGGAAGTTTGAAAGGTTTCGAACTATTTACATCGAATAAATTTGCAAATAGAGATTAAAAAACATTACATCGACAAAATTAAAATATACTTATACCAAGTAAGCAACGCAAGCATGTGTTTCACTCTTCAAAGGATTCCTCGGCTAAATGCGTGGATTTTCATTCTACAATCTCTTAATAAGAAAATTAGGCTTACATTAACTTCCAACCAATAAAAGCTACTAATTTCATTTTCCTATTTATTCCATAACAACCAATAAGATTTCCATTAAGGTTTGGATGCGCTTGATTGTTTTAAGTAAATGAAACAAATAAAAGTTCACCATAGCTAAAATTTACTAAAACGTCCAAGCGAAGTAGTTTGCAAACTATAGACATAGAATACACTTTACTTTAGGATAGCTACTAAAAAGAATCCCACTTAAAAAATGAAGCGTATCTAAACTTTAATAAATGTTTTAAAATGTAAATCTGCTGTTAGAACTAAAGAAAAAGAAAAAAGATGAAAAAAAGGAAAAAGATTTCAACGGAGTAATAATGAGGTATTTAAATCTGATATATCAGTGCGCAGCTCCCAATTTAGGATGACCCCCTAAACTTTCACCCTAATTCTCAGTAGCCCTTTACGTCTACAGTGGCATCTTGCTTTATTTGGGATGAACTAAGCTAAAAAAAATAAAAATAATAAAAATAAAACAAGGCTATGTTTAACAAATTGGTCACGTCATTGCGCTGCCTAAGTCATCACAGCTAAACCGGATCAATCTTCATTTCCGCTATTTCACCCCATCCCTCCAATCTGGTGTCATCTTGTTCCTATTTATTTGCCTCCCCGCGAGGGTAGAGTTAAACACAAGGTCGGTTTTTAATGCGCGGAAAATGAAACTCCCCTAACTGGACTGGAACAAAAATAAAATTTGCCCAGAAAGAATTTCTCCTACAGTGACAGAGGAGAGAGAAAATGAAGTCTAGTATCAGAACATATACTGCACTTTGCTTATAGTCAAAAGGTCAAGTGTAATCTTGTTCTTTTTACTTATCTTTCTTTTGTCTTAATATAATTTGTGCTGACTAATCGGTTCGGTATCTGTCGTAGGCATGTAAATATTTTAAGTATGCCACCAACGTCTCTAAGCCCGGACCTTGGTCCTGCGCTCCCAGTAGTTGCTACTTCACATCAACCCATCATGTCAACCCAATATTTCTATGTATTGGCATGACATTTTTCTTTAAATTATCATCCTGAAGAAGTCTTACGAATAAAGACGAAACGTTGATGAATACATTAAAAAAAACATCTTTTGGTATTTTCTTTTTCATATATGTGTGTGTGTGTGTGTCTGTGTGTGTGTGTGTGTGTGTGTGTGTGTGTGGATCACACACTCGCTGACCAAAAAACGTAGTAAACATCCATTCCCGAACCAGATAATTTCTTCGGATATGTTGCTTACACACGTCAACCCTTTTTGTTGTTTCTAACCCATTTGAATAAGATGTTCGAGCTGTCATCTCATAGCTTATCCGATGCATCCAGGTCACTGACACTCGCTGAGCGAAACTATATTCAGATAGAGAAAAATCATTGGCAATAATGCCGATACACCTCCACCTACCTAACTCAACCCAAACGCCACGGATTAATCTCCAACTTCTCTATACCACAATCATCATTTAACCTTCCCATTACCTGACTGAGTGTCGCGTATCCAAATAAGATACACAGTATGTTGCGGTAACAGCTTTAAAATATGAATCGCCTCTCTTATTCTGTATCTCATCAGGAACAGGTTGCTGTTGTTCTTTGCTTTATCGCAACCATACGTAATATACAACAAATAATGTCAGAAGTGAGATTCATTTCGACAATGACACGGACGTATCACGTCGTCTACTGCCGGGGACGTCGCGAACAAAATCAATAAATATAACAACAGTTACGCGTTTCGATTATAAATTACTAATTATTAATTTTTCCTTCTATATTTCGAAGTCCCGCTGGGTTGCAAACTACATTGTTTTTATGTATTATTTGTTTAAAATATATTTTGGAGATAACATTGGATAACATTGTATTAAATTTTAATTCGCCCCTTACCCAAGTAAATTCTTTCTTGTCCCCACTAAAAAATGCTTAGACTGTGTGTATGTATGTATATATATATATAAAGTGGTGTACTAAAAGCGAACTTTTAGGAAAAGTGAAACCTATTGTGAAGAGAAATTGCCTTTTTTGCGGAATATACCTTGCTCTGAGCAATTGAATGGAATTATGATTTGACTTTTGCTACTCTAATTCCTTTCCATTCTTCTTCATTATACATATATATATATATATATATATGTATATATATATATATATATATATATATATATATATATATATACATATTAATTAATTCAGTTCAAATATTCAAGAAATGAACAAAACCAATATTTTTCAAAAGTGCTCAATATATATTAGAGCTATTTATATTAAAATAAACATAGTTTGATTAGAAGCCGGCAGGGCTTTGAAACAGTTGTCGGGCACTCAAACTATGTTTATTTTAATATATATATATATATATATATATATATATATATATATATATATATATATATATATATATATATATAAAGTAAAATGGTCGAATAAAACCGTAATATGGTGTTCAGAGGTGGGGGTAGGAGTTTCTTGGTTTGCTCAATTTTGCCGGGCAACGTCCGCTAGTTAATAATAAAATAATTCAAAATGTGTCTTTTTTATTAATGTATTTTGGTCATCTACTCTGGTATATCTGTTTGTTATATAAATCTTCTCAGTTTTGCGTTAATCTTCCGTTAATCTTTAAATCCATATACAAGTATTCCAGTTTGCCATTTTTCTTACGGTCGTCTTGAGTATTTTTTCATTAATTTCGATTATTTTTCCTTCTTCGATTTTCTGAATGTCTTTTTTATGTTTTTCAGACATTCGGCATTTTTGTTGTGGTCTTGTCGCTTTTCCCATATATTGCCCAAAATGTTTTTGTTTCTAACGGGTGGGTTGTTTTAATTTTGTTCTTCCTCTGTTTATGTTTTGGTAAAACTGGCTTTCATTTTATTTCAAAGGTCCTGTTTTGTTTGTGCTTTTCATATTTGTGTCTGTATCGTCTCAATCTTTCCTCTTAACTATTATATCTTGTTTTAGTTCTTCGTGTTCCTTGTTTACTCTTTCTTCTTTTTTGTCAGCCATATATTCCTCTTTCATTGGGTTTTCCCCCTTGTGCCTTAAGTATCGCTTTAGCTAATTTTTGTATTTTTTCATCCGTGTTTCTAATCTGGTTTCCCACCCAGGTTTTGCTGGACCATTTCTTTTGACAGGATGATGATTATGATGATGATTATGATGATGATTATTATTATTATTATTATTATTATTATTATTATTATTATTATTATTATTATTATTATTATTATTATTATTATCATAATCATCATCATCATAATCATCATCATCATCATCATCATTATTATTATTATTATTTTGTTGTTGTTGTTGTTGTCGTCGTCGTCATTATTATTATTATTATTATTATTATCAGCAGCAGCTTTTACTAACATTACTTCAACACTTTCTCCCGTATTAAAAGGGTATTATAAATTTTAGTCCTAATTACTATAGCTTGGCCCGTCTTGTTTTGCAAGAAAGCGAGAGCGAGCTTAGCTTTTACTAACATTACTTCAACACTTTCTCTCGTATTAATAGCAAGCAACAAACAATTTAATGGTGGCTGAATGGTGACTCAACCACTTATTCACATCCATAGCCCCGCCATTTTCCATTATAATATTAGAAATAATTGTTCTGATAGTTGTACATTAAAAAAACGGAGTGTCAACATTTAAAAAACCAGCCAATATAGGCTTACACGCCACCAGAAAAGTCTATTGTCTATCTCGTGAAAATCGCCTAAAAGACCTACGTCAATTCTCTTCATGGATAACCGAACTAAGCACTGAAAAATTACCTCGAAACGGAATATCGCCAACTAGATCAAATCCATATTACTTCCGGGTTTTTATTTTCGTTTCAGAACTTATCCACAAAATCAAACTTCCGTGAATTTACAAAATGTTTTTACACCCGAGGTGTAAGTAACCCCACGATCTAAATCGGGATCAAGGTACGCGGTCCAATCACTCGTTAACTACACAATGGGGGGGGGGTCAAAACAAGCTCGATCAGCCGAATAGAAATCAACCTGCTCCATTCGGACATTGGACACATAGACTTCAATTAAACGTAATCATTTCACATTTTTAGAGTAAAATCTAGCAAGCACAGCCATACTGTCAAGTCTGAGAAATTATGCGCCGCATTCAGAGGGCGATTTACTCGACAAGTGACAGGTATAGAGTACCTACCAAAATAAGCTGAATAAGAGGTGAAATTTTTTCATCGTCTCCAAAAATAAAGTTGGTCTCCTGTATACAACGTATATTCGGATCAAGGCGCTGAAGATGTCGAAAAATTCCCCTCACCCTCAAAATAAAGTGTGCATACAATATATATTCACGCCAAAGCGCTGAAGATTCCTGGGAAAACACATGGATTAAAAAATGTGTTCCTTTTCTTCGCCTCATTCTACATTCGTTCAACTTTAAACTGGAGTTATCTCCCCCTTATTTGACACTCTTAAAATTACAGATAACATTTTTTCGGTCCTACGGTAAACAAGCGCAAAATTTTATTTTAGAATAACTGCTATAGTAAAATCCATCCAACTAAAGTTATCTCCCCCTTATTTGACTCTCATACAATTAAAGATATTTTTTTTCGGCCATACGGTAAACAAGCACCACATTTTGCAGTTGTTTTCGGTTGAGTCTTAAAGGAAAATGGCCACGTTGATCGAATTCAATCTATTCCATGCAAAAAACCTAATAAAACTAATTCGGTCGCGCAATAGAGGGTTCCAAAAATAGTGCCCGTTATTGAAATGATTTTAAATGCAATCATGAAGACGATTATTTTGAAGCCATTAACAAATTAAAATATTAGTTTTTCAATGTTTGTGCTGAAGTTTCTACAAATTGCAAGACGAATGCAACAGAATAGGATATCTAAAACAGATAAATACATCAATAATTGTTCTCGCAATTCATAACATTTTTTGTACGGAATTTTTCAGGTTGAAAACAAGAAAAGAAAACACAAGTTCGGAATGAAGTTAAAAATAACATTTATTGTAACAAATCCGCGTTTAAGCTAAAATGAAAATAAAAAAATCAGAAAAACAATGAAAAAAAAACAGAAACAAAAATACAAAGAATTCATTCATTTTTTGATTTATACTTGATTATTCTAATTTTCTTGATTCAACCAAAAACTCTATTCATAAAAGTCGTCCAATAAACAAAATTACACAGTTCCTCATTATAGAATGTAAGGAGAACGAAGAACAGAGACTCACACATTTGAACATTAACAATTTTTATCTTATTTTTTAGGAATGGAAACGAAAAAAATCATAAACGCAATAAATATCTTGAAAATCAGAGAAAAAAGGGAAGTTTAAAATACAATTGTTGTTCAAATGTTTTCGAATTAATTGGTTTCTCCTTATTTTACATATATATATATTTTAATATGGTTATTTCCTATATCAGGGAGATTCCGTTTCAGGACTTTATTACTTATGATACAGACCTGAAACAATGACATTCTTACAATTAACAGAAGACATGAATAATAATCATTTCTTTCGTATTTGTCAAAACAACATTTGTCAAATTCCTTGAAATCTCTTACGTGTGTAAAAGATTTCAAGGAATTTAACAAATGTTGTTTTGTGAACGCAACAAACTTATTAATAAAATTTACGCTTTCAAAATCCGCGCCAAAAAAGTAATTAAAATAAATGTTGAAGTTGTGCATGTTTAGAAAAAAACGCCGCCATGAAATAAAAAAAGAAAAAGTCTATGGCAATGTTTTAATCTTGTCATTTAATTTAGTTTGCATTGCTTTTTTTATTCTTGTTTGGAGTCGAACTGAATTCATATGGACAAAAACAAAATGGCAGCTTTTCACTCCGAGAAATAATTAAATATGATAACATTTCATTCGTAAGAGCTGATATAGAAAGCTGAATGACTTTTCTAAACTTATAAATATATAGTGAAACACATATGGTGGTATATTTTAGGCAGATTGGCCGGATTAAACTAAAAACACAATTAAGAAAGACAGATGTGTGCATCACATATTTTTGAAGAACAAACTGAAGACTCGTTTCTTCAAAGTCAAAATGTGATTATCATTTGTAAACCAAGGATTCATAACTTAATGATTATGTGATGATTAATGATGGCTACCAAGAGATCATTATAGTTCATCTTCTCAGAAAACGCGAACATAAAAATGTCATGAAGAATAAAACACAGAAGTTGATAACTTTACAAAAGTCTTTGAGGAGAAGTCAACATAAAGGAAACACAAATATGTACTGCCGATTCTTGTGACGTCATATTTTCCGTAGGTTGTCAGCGACGAATCACATCAACGATTTCCGAAGAAGATAACTTATCCCTGGGCTGGATAATAAGGCGTGGTTGGTTTTGATTCTTTTTTGTCGAGAAGGGCGTAGAAAGAGGACAGACTGCGTTTTCGGCGTCGAATCATCTTGAAAACATTTTCTAGTTCTCCAGTTGCTGAAAATAAAAATAACAAGAAGGAAATTCTTTATGGAATTGTTTTTACCAACGTAATATTTACAATATTCTCTATTTATTCACATGGGTGGAGCACTCTGGTGGATGAAATGGTGTTTTCCAGATAACGTTAAAGCAATACTCTTCCGTAGAAAGAAGTGAGTACTTTCGGTTGTAAGTATGGTAAAAATGTAAATAAAAGAATAGTTACATTTAAATACGATATAATTTCTCCTACTATTATTGACAGATTATATAGTTCAGTTTGTAGAGCACCGGGCACTAACAATTGTGGTCTGGGTTTCGAATATCGCTACGTTTAGCCACATTAATGGGTCGAAGAGACGAGAAAACACGTCTCTGTGGATATATATATATATATATATATATATATATATATATATATATATATATATATATATATATATATATATGGTAAGAGAAATAAGCTGTAATGATAATGCGTGTCTATCCGCACT
The DNA here is from genome assembly GCA_963556195.1 of Sepiola atlantica. NCBI lineage: Eukaryota > Metazoa > Mollusca > Cephalopoda > Sepiida > Sepiolidae > Sepiola > Sepiola atlantica. The sequence continues at coordinate 116,519,261 of OY744526.1, forward strand.
AAAGGAGGTCTTTGATACAGCAAAACAGTCTCTCTGTAAAAGAAATTGGCAGTTACCATTAGCGATAATGTATACTTCTTCGTAAAATAATAGAAAACTCTTCCTAAACGAATAGAACACTCTAGGTTGCTGATAATGCTAATATTGGTCATATCAGCATCCAGATTCATGCTTTCTTTCGTAGCTTGTATTGATGGTGTAAGTGTAGTGGCTTCGAATGTTGACAAGACATTCATGTTTGGATATCAGCTTGAAGCACTAGCAACATTAAAGAGCTGTGATACAACGAAAGATTCTGTCTGTGGATGACTACACTCCAGCTTGTACAGTGAGCCCTATATTAGTATTTTTTATCGAATATTTTACTTTCTATAAATATCAATGTTCAAGTTATGATCAAAAGAAAATAAAACATTTTAGTTGCTGTTTATGCATACTTGATGCGAATTCAGACCCAAAAAATTTAGTTTTCCCAAATAAAAATAAAAATGAAAAGTGTATTTTATAAAAATAAAAAATATTTTCGTTAATTCAATCAAATTGGTCACGACTTAATCGAAATGCTAATTGTGGAATTTAATTTCATCATGAATTAATTTACTTTTAAGCAACATCACTGGGTATGGTTCTGTTCAGTTTCAGGATGTCCACACTCCCAGGCTTTACATTCTGTTTGAGAAGGGGTGGGTTTATTGCTAATTGTCTGAGGCGCCCCTACGTGGAAATGTCGGTTGGTTTGCTCAGGCATTTTTTAAGCCAGAGCGCCCTAATCATATTGCGCTGGCTTTTCAAACCCACACCTGATTTTATGTCTAACCTTCTGGAGATGACGTAAATAAAATATAGCCACTGTTAACGTAATGCCAGCCTTCGATTATGAAAAAAAAGAAGGAATTGCTTAAATTATTATTTTATTGGGTTAGGGCGAGGGTATTTTAAAGAATAGTTTAAATCACCTCAAATGAAATGTTACTTATGTGTTGGGTGTGGGCGGACGATGGGCAAGAGAAGAAGAAAAGAAGAAAGCAAAAAAAACAGCTATTTAAATTTTTCGTTAATTTTTGTTTTGGATAATAGTAGTAATAGATTATGTAATGCACAATAATAAAAAACATATGTGCATATTTGTTTATGAATAAACATATACTGATATGCATATTTGTTTATAAATAAACATATACTGATATGCATATTTGTTTATAAATAAACATATACTTATATGCATATTTGTTTATAAATAAACATATACTTATATGCAAATTAGTTTAAAACGAGTTATTTAAATCTAAACGGTATTTGTTGCAATTGTTCTTATTAAACAATTACAACAGATACTTTTGCGTGCTGTTTATTTACTTCCTTCACACTGCATGAACATGTGGCGAATGACCGGAAACTCTGAATAGAAAGCCAGTACCCTGGCGGAAAAGCCAGGCTGGCCTCTAAAACTAACCTATGCAGCATCGTCGGCATTGCCCGGTAGGGGCGCCTCAGGCAATTGGCAATAAATCAACCCCTTCCCAAAGAGGGAAGAGAAGGCAAGGCCTGGGGTGGACCTCTTTGGACTACACAAGACAGGTCATGTACCTCAGTTCGACAGATAAAAGCCACCAAAATGGCCAGTTTCTGTCGGACTGATTGTCGAGAACGTATTCTCGACTGGTATTTAGGCGGTACAATCATCAGTCGATTTGGGTCAACTAATGATGTAGAATCCGCTATTTTGCGTGCTGTATTCGTCAAGAGTTCGGGTGAAATGATTTAATTCTGTCGTCGTTTGAATGTATCAAGACGTTGACATGGATACAAAACTGACAGCTTATCACTATTTCCATGTTAATTTTATGTTGTTGTTGTTGTTGTAAAATAAACTGTTTTAATCTAACAAATTGGATTTAGAAAGTTAAGAGAGAAAATCGTTTTATATTTTAATGAAATAAAAGGAAAGTCGTATCCAGCGTTATTTGCATTTTTTATGAGAAATAACAGCGAATCTCGGGAAGTATCTGTTACCGAAAGAAGAGTCAATGAAATCGATTGAAATTTAAATATTTTTGTGAGGGGTACAGACTTTAAGTTCCGTAATTGGCTGATGATTCGGAATGAAATATTGATTTTATGGGACGTAACTTATCACTGTCTTAATTCGAGAATCCAACCGACTTAATTTTATATATTTAGTTATACATATATATATATATATATATATATATATATATATATATATATATATATATATATATATATATATATATATCAATCGGTAATTCTTACCAAACAAATTCTAAACCAAATGTATTTAGTAGAAACCAACCTTAACTATCGGCTTTCTCACGATTATTGATGGCCGATAATAGCGAGAATACAATTTTGAAATTATTTCATTATAAAAATTCAAAAATATATCATTACCAATCAAGACAAGAAAGAGTTTTCTTTTATCAATAAATCTGTTTAAAATAAAATTGAAAATATGTTTTCATTTTTTTCTGTTTTTACTGATCTTCTCAAATTACAACTGAAAATGTTGCTAATACTAAATTCATAATGTTAAGTCACTCACCTTTACTTAATAATTTTTCCATATCGTTTGGCGTCATGAACAAAGAGAGGCCGTCCGATGCGAGTTGAGGTGGATGCGCGCTGATAACTCCTTCCATAATGAAACAAGTTGCCAAGATAAGAAACAGAAGTTGGCGAGCCATTTTAGAATCTGAAAACGAGAGAAGGAAAACTCATGATGAACGGTAAGAGATTTTTGGATCATTCATCTGCAAAAAAAAAATACGACAGAAAATGATAGAAAATGGTAGAAAAATTTAATTGACTATCTGCGTAAAGCAAAAGAGTATAAGGTCTCTAAATGATAATCAAATGAGAAGATCTTTACATGTGGAATCGGCAAAAGTGATTTTTCCCTAGACTCGAACTTTCGTGATCTGCGGCCTTGGCAACCAAAGTTGACTATGTTAAAGCCGGCTTATATTTTCTTTGTGAAAACGAATGGTTATTTGTGGATTTGCAATATGAAGTGAAATATATTGTTCAAGATAATGTGTAGCATATTGTTCAAGATAAAGTGAAGCATATTGTTCAAGATAAAGTGAAGCATATTGTTCAAGATAAAGTGAAGCATATTGTTCAAGATAATGTGAAGGATATTGTTCAAGATAATGTGAAGCATATTGTTCAAGATAAAGTAAAGTATATTGTCTAAGATAAAGTGAAGCATATTGTTCAAGAAAAGTGAAGCATATTGTTCAAGATAATGTGATGCATATTGTTCAAGATAACGTGAAGCATATTGTTCAAGATAATGTGAAGCATATTGTTCAAGATAATGTGAAGCATATTTTTCAAGATAAAGTGAAGCATATTGTTCAAGATAATGTGAAGCATATTGTTCAAGATAAAGTGAAGCATATTGTTCAAGATAAAGTAAAGCATATTGTTCAAGATAATGTGAAGCATATTGTTCAAGATAATGTGAAGCATATTGTTCAAGATAAAGTAAAGCATATTGTCTAAGATAAAGTGAAGCATATTGTTCAAGATAATGTTAAGCATATTGTTACAGGAAAAAGTTAAGCATATTTTTCAAGATAAAGTGAAGCACATTGTTCAAGGTAAAGTGAAGCATATTGTTTAAGATAAAGTGTAGCACATTGTTCAAGATAAAGTAAAGCATATTGTTTAAGATAAAGTAGAGCATATTTTCAAGATAAAGTAGAGCATATTGTTCAAGATGATGTGAAGCATATTGTTCAAGATAAAGTGAAGCATATTGTTCAAGATAAAGTGAAACATATTGTTCAAGATAAAGTGAAGCATATTGTTCAAGATAAAGTGAAGCATATTGTTCAAGATAAAGTGAAGCATATTGTTCAAGATAAAGTGAAACATATTGTTCAAGATAAAGTGAAGCATATTTTTCAAGATAAAGTGAAGCATATTGTTCAAGATAAAGTGAAGCATATTGTTCAAGATAGAGTGGAGCATATTGTTCAAGGTAAAGTGAAGCATATTGTTCAAGATAAAGTGAAGTATATTGTTCAAGATACTTCATGTAATTTATCACAAAAATAGGTTTTAACTGAAATCTCAGACTAGAAAATTCAACCGGTTCCGTTTTATTAAATGGAACTTTTTTCGTACTAGTCAAGTACAAAAAGACACCGGAATATAAGGATTAACGAGATGAATTGATTTTCAGGTGAATGATAAAGAATATTATGAGAAGATTGAAACTGATTAATGGAATGAACGAAATTTGATTACTTATGAGGACAGGTTATGAGAAGTGGTTGTTGACATGTGATTTGAAGACAAAAAATTGTTTCTTCAGAGAAGCAGTCCGGTGGTAATGTGTTTCACGGATGGGAAGTTTTGGGAAAGAAACTTTGTTCATGGAAATTCTGTTTAATGTTTGGCATACGGAAGAAGAGAAGGAATTTTTTTGCAGTTGTTGTAAAATGGCGATTTCTCGCTGTGAATGTCTTACAAGGAGGAACCAGAGATTGAAGCCTGGTTGATAACTTTCAATTGAAATAACAAGTGAGTAGAGAAAGACTAACAACCACTCTTCTGTAAGAAAGGGGATGTACAGAACAAAAGAGATCACCCTTTATTAAATTGTAGAAGTCGATTTTTACTAATACAATATTAAGTATAAATATTTTTGCTGTCTCTGTCTATCTGCCTGTGGGTGCAATTGAAAAAAAAAGGCCTATACCAAGACTAAATACAACTATTACCGATAAATTCCATAGTGGTATTAATTTGCATTAGTTTTTGTTTTCTATGAAAAGCAAATACCTGTAATAAGATTCAATAGAACTTTTCTCTGTAAAAATGTTGCAAGATATTCAGTGATGATAATTATTACTTGAAAGAAATGATAGGTTTTGAAAAGAATTTAAAAAATGAGGAATATTTTCTTTCTGCTTCTTGTGTTTTCTATGTATTTAATAAATATTTTGATTAAAAAGAAAGAAAACTGTTTCTTAGTGATAATTCAAACTGTACGAGAAGAATGACGAGAAATTGTTTTAAGCTAAAAGAAATTACATTGTTTTATTAGGACATGAAATTAAATGCCCACAATATAAAACTGCCCCGTGAGATCGTTAGAATTAAGGAAACTGCTTTTTTAAAAAGTCAGTAAAAATTCTACAATTCTTGTCAGGCGATGAACAGATGAACTTCGAAAAACATTTTACCGAAACGGGTATTAAATATTTTATTGCTAAAAACAACCCCTAATCGTAGAATGAAACAACGAAATCAAGTTACGCAAGTTTCATTTCCAATGTCAAATAACGGAAGGTTATCTACATTTTATTGGAAGGGAATATTTCAAGCAAATGGGATGTTTTTCTAGCAAAGTTTCTTGCAAAGTAAAAGCTATCCTTTGTAATATGTTAAAAGGCCAGAAAATTAGTCAGGTGATGCCTGATAAAATCAAACAAAGAAACACATTTTGCAATCATCGTCACTTCAAATACCCAAACTAGGAGTCAGAGTTAGTAAAGAAAAGTAGGATTTATAACTTCCATCATCTGAACAAATTATGACTTTCACACAACAATAAAACCTTTTCATTAACACAAAAAAAAAACATAAAAAACCGAGTTTATAAATAATAAATATATGTTCTACTGAAAAATAGCTGATTTAAAGAATTCAATGAAATTGAAACAACTTTTTGGAGATTTGCGAAAAATAGAAAAAATAACAAATCTGTAAAATAAAATAACTTGCGTGTGTCTGGGAATGTTTGGTGGTGTTCGGAGAAAGTTTGTTGCGGTCGACGAGAAGAGACGATGGCAATGAAGATTGGAATCGTTTGGTGTGTGTCTGATCGCAAAGGTTACCCGCCAGTTTTTATAGGCATCAGGCGGGGCTGCGCAAAAATAGGGCTGGTTCTAAGAAACTGGAATAGGGAGCGGCTAGTAACAGTAGGAAAGAGAGAAAGAGGGAGTTGAAAAATAAATTTGAAATGTAATTGTAAACCGGAACTAAAGGAAATTAAAAAGAAAGTTGAAAATAAAATTTGCGTTTGTGTGTTTGAGAGAGAGAAGGGGGAGAGAGAGGGGAGAGAGAAAGGGAGAGAGGAGATAAGAAGGGGAAGAGATAGAGAAAGAGAGAGTGGGATGTGTGTGTAAATTTGCACCTTGTGACTGAGAACACAGAACCTTGAAAATAAAAGTGAAAAATTGGAGTTGGATGCGGGAAAGGAATGAACCAAACTTTATGACATCAATTAAAATTAAGCATAGATAGATAGAGTTTATTTATCTTCCTCCCACAAGGTAAGATGTGACACAAGGTCGGGAAAGTATGAATTGCAAAACCAGCGCTCGAGAATTTGAGAACTCTCTGGCCATTTAAAAATTGCCTGGGCAGCCTTGTCGGCATTCTCCGGTAGGGGTTCCTC
>OY744526.1:116528196-116588196 GCA_963556195.1 Sepiola atlantica
CCAGAGAATTGTAAGGGATATGGAGCATGAAGAAAGTCAATATAATACTAATAATCGTAGAAACACGAGAAACAATCCAAAAAAACTAGAAAAAACTGGGACAAATTGGAATCAAAGGGATAACTGAGACTATAAAAATGACGGCAATGATGAAAACAGCCGCAATCTTAAAGAAAATCCTCGAATGCGGAAACCAACCAGTATAAGCTACGAACGGAAACCAGTCATGTAGAAGTTACAATAGGAAGAAAACAAAACCACAAGAGGAACACCACCATATTGACCCAGAGAAACAGAAACTGCAAGGAATTTTCACAAACTCGCGAAGGGAGAGCACTAACAAGGACCTTTGCTGGAAGAGTGCAGAAATTACTGGAACCTTGGGGAGGCTTATTGCCGCCCAAATCTCAGAGAAGACCGATGGTCGTTACCAGCGAGTATTCAATGGTAAGCGGTTGTTGCGATATCGCAAAATAATTTTCAATGGTTATCAGCAAATAGGTGGAGAGTACTGGAAATCTGGGGAAGTTTGTTGTCAATCAGACTCCAGGGAACAACACCGGTTATTATCAGTGAGCAATCACTGATTATGACTTGTGTGAGAACTCCTAGTGAGTACAAATAATAATAATAATAATAATAATAATAATAATAATAATAATAATAATAATAATAACAACAACAACAAAGCAAGGAAAGAATAATCATAATAAATCCCTTGCTACTTCCCCAGACAAAACCGGGTAGCCCTGCTGGTTATTAATGATCATAACAGCACTAATAATATTAATAACTAGCAGAAAGACCCGACGTTGCTCGGGATTGAATGAGGATCACTACGACGTACTTTATTTACTATTCTCATAACACCATATTACTTGCTTTGTTTTTACTGGCCCCCTCACTTCGTTTCGCCCCTAATATAATCGGAAAAGGCTGAAATGTTAGAAAACTCTCTGAATTAATGTTATATATATGGTTTAAATTTCATTAAAATCGGATATACGTATTTGAAGTTTTAAGGGTGTTCTGTTACAATGGGTCACTTAAAGGTAGGAACGCGTAGCTATTCGGCACGTAAAGATTTAGACCACTTCCATTGTCTTCCCCGGGGAAATATGATATAAATTTCATGAAAATAGTATATATTTGAAGTTTAGGGGATTATGCACTCATAGTTTCCTTAAGGGTGCACTTAGATATTCGGGAGAACTTCCATTGTCTTCCCCGGTAGATTTTACATACAAATACACTTTTAGATTTTACCTAGATTCTCTAATCTTTACTTCTATAGAGAACACACAAACATCACACATACGTATACACACACATTGAGTTATATATATATATATATATATATATATATATATATATATATATATATATATATATATATATATATATATATATATATAAGATAGATAATAACAATAATAGTAATTGTAATAACAGTAGTATTGGTCGTGATTCTACTACAAAACCCTACTATATCAATATGTACCTCTTTTTGTAACACAATTACAGACTCACCACCAGAGAGCGTTTTCAGATCCGAATTATCTCTCCTTTGGCATTAGGCGTCCTGGCTATTTGGTGATTATAAATAGCGCTACCCGGCAAAGTGACGTTGTCTAAGCGGCGGTCAAAAATCTCCTCAACTATATGTAAGTATAGAATAAAATCTAATTGTCCATTAATCAATAAATGTTTAACAACTAACGTCATATATAAAGTAACAATAGATACCAATATTAATAAGGGAGACAAAGTATATATAGTAGTCATAGAATTCAGTTCAAGAGTAAAATTTATTGATCATATGATTATGTAATGAAAAATGTAAAAATTGTACTAAATTCTACTATTTCATTTCTGTAGAGACCTTGTTATAGAAATTTAGTTGTGTCCGCATTACAAAATAAATCACGTTTCAATGGTTAGGAACGAAAAAGAGTTCCAGGAGTTTCATGTTTGCTAATCGTCAGCATCAAAATAAAATATTGACTCTTATTAGTTTCTGTTCAATATGTTTTCCATTTTATTTTAGAGTGAAACTGATTTATTTCATTGCATATTTAATAAGTATTTTATTGCATTTTTTAATAATATATTACTAATGGAGATTTGTTAACTGTCTGTCTGAAGCCGAAACTATATTATTACTTCTATTAATTGTACTATTGTACTGCTATTACTAATAGAGATGGTGTATCTTTCTGCCTGTGGTAAGCACAAAACTATACTATACTTCTATTAATTGTACTAAACTATATTATTAGTTTTGATCGCTCTCTTTTTATATCTACTTATCAGCTCCTATATATACCCATTCCAAAACCTCCCCAAACATCACGCGTCTTTACAAATTTACATAATTAATATTCGCAAATATACACTCATGATAGTTTGTTTGTTTGTTTTTTTGTTTTTCAGATTTCCAGATGTATTTAAAATATTTTCCTTGATTTTTTGTTTTACATTTTACGCTGTAAAGGTTAAATTTTGTTTAAAAACTATGTTTTTATTATTCCGTGTTTTAGTTATTATAAAAAAAACAATATGTTAATATTTTCTCATCACAATAAAATCAAAGTATTGCCTTATTTTTATGACATGTACAGCATTTATTTCAAACTAGCAAGATTTGCCCGCTCGCTATCGCTTCACAATTTGATTCCTATTCACTACTTAAAATCACTGAAATAAAACTAATCGATAAGAAAAAGAAAACAAACTTCCTACTCCCTCTTTCTTTCTCTATAGATACGAAAAGAAAAGAAAATAAAACAAATCGTTAATAAAAGAAGACACAACTCTCTCTCTCTCTCTCTCTCTCTCTCTCTCTCTATATATATATATATATATATATATATATATATATATATATATACTAAGCACCTTAAAGAAATTAAAGTTGAGCACTCTCGGGGATGTTTAAAATAGACTGTCAAAAAGCTCTAATGCAAAGTTCCGAATACGTTCGTCGAACACTCTCGACTAGTCTTCTATCTGTGCCCGCTTCTTGGTACATATAGATCTTAATTTCCCTTAATTACGTGACAGTTTCCGTTGGCCGAGTAGATATGGAGACTGCTTGCAGATTCTAGGTTGACTCTGTGAACCGGGTTCGCGCCTCCCGACCGTCTGAAGTTGTTATTTTCCTGCACTGATGAGAGCCATAAGCTTGAAACGCTAGCGTCTGTAGGTATTAATAATTCAATATTTATTTATATATATGTATATTTCTCTCTTCGTTCTTGTTTAATAATAGGAATAAGCGAATATTTTGGAGTTTATATTAAAAGTGAAAGAAATTCTTCCTTTCCTTTTTATTATTGTCAGATAGTATTGAGATTAAGCTTTACACACGTACGTTTACTTTTATTATATAGAAAATATACATTTTATACAGGATATAAGTTTTAAAATTTAACATCAAAGCGATTCTCAAAAAGACGAAGTTGTACGGAATGTAAGTTTGCTCAAGATTATCGCGCATGCGTGATACATTTTTGGTCTTTAAATATGTTGTTAATTTAAAAATCGACTCTGTATATCTTTTCTCTGACAAAATGTTAAGTAAAAGGTAATTAAATAAGATTACGGAGGTCTTCATAATTTTCTGCTGGATATGTGTTTCCCGTCTTCCAAACAGCTTTGATCCTACACAGCACCTAGGTTCAGAGGTAGGTATCAGCGGCTCTGATATGAACAATAGACTGACATACATACTTATCATGGCGGAAGTTAACTCGTGACTGAGTACGACCGTTTTATCAATACAAATCGATTTATTGCTGATGAGATCTGGGTGCTGGCTCTGGTAGTGTCTCGTGATACCGCTGCTTTATCGGCATATAATCTGGCAGACCGCACACGTCTGATCGTTGGAGATTTCATATAGGTAAATGACATCTCGGCGACTGCTTTTTTGGATTAAGTAGACCAGCTCTTGAAAACCAGATGCCAGTATATTTACCGCGTGTAAGAATCCCCTGAGAACAGCGCTCTTGGAGACGATTGGTGTCAACCATATATCTACCTGGCGACTGTTTGCTTAGTAATGCTGAATTCAGTCCGTAACGAGCTTCAAATCCACCTCACTGTGGATAACAAAGTCACAATGATTGGCATAAAGAAGAATAGCTGAATATCCAGTGTAGCAGCAAGTCATGGGAACACATAACAAGAAAGAACTGTTGGAAATAAGTCATACACCATCCACGATGACTATGCAATTCCTACAGATACATACCTAGAAAACGGAGCTATTAAACCTTAGATAGTGATATGGGACAAGAAGGAGAAAGTAGCAACCCTAGTTTAAGTCAGTGCCACTAATGATGCTGGCTTAAACCAAGTTGAGGGGGGGGAGATAACGAAATACCAAGGTCTTATGTACCGCATGAAAAGAAACTGAAATCTTAGAAAGATTTCCATCATTCCAGTAATTATAGGAGCAACAGGACTCATGAAAAGGAATTTCAAAAACTACCTGGCTAATATACCCAGTGAACCAAGTGAAAGAGGGATACAAACAATTGCGCTGAAATTGCGATCAATACTTTTAATTTGAACAGGCTAAAATTATTCAATTTATTTCAAATAAATCTCGGCGAAGACTTCTTGAAGCAGCACTCATTATAAACTTTAACACTATCAAACAACGCGTTTGTTTCTATAATTATCTCTTTTAATCAGCAAACTTATATATAAACTTAAATAAACACATTCTTTTCCTTCTTTCTCTCTTAACTCGTCACGTTTTTCACTTCTCGAACGGTAGTTTAAAAAAATTAAATTATTCACATATATGTATGCATGCATGTATCTGTAGATATATATATATATATATATATATATATATATATATATATATATATATATATATATATAGATTTAGATTTTTCACTTATAAAATAGATCATTCAGTGAAGACCGGGGTTGTTCCAATAAAAAACAAGCTCGATGATACTCGATTACAGAGTACAGAGCATTTATATGTGATTTTATGAAGGCTTACCAAAGCATTCCTTTCAAGACACCAATGATCACCATTAAAGATATTTTTTCTTACAAATACTATTTATTCAAATTAAATGTTAAATTTAATTTGAATAAATAGTATTTGTAAGAAAAAATATCTTTAATGGTGATCATTGGTGTCTTGAAAGGAATGCTTTGGTAAGCCTTCATAAAATCACATATATATATATATATATATATACATGGACGGCTACACCGTGGGGGCAGGGATGCCTCAAGCCCCCCCCCCTTTTTTACTTGCCCCCCCTCGACTTTACGGTCATCAATAATGAAGTTATATATGCATGTGTTTAACCGGGCCCTCCCCACTTTTATAACCGTCCCTCCGGTCCTGATATATATATATATATATATATATATATATATATATATATATATATATATATATATATATATATATATATGTATGCATGTATGTATGTTGCATTTATATGTACTTATGTGCTTATGAATAATTTAATAATAAATAAATAATTAATAAATAAAGAATAAATAATTAAATACATAATAAATGAATTAATACATAAACACACAATAAATAAATTAATAAATAAGTAAATATATCTGTTTTCGTAAACTCTTTACTCATCTATATATATATATAGTAAGCAATGAAAATATATATGGCAATTAATCATTATTTACTACCTAGCTCTACTTACGTATCGAGCACTGTTAGAGTAAATACTGAAAACTGACACATAAAAAATTATATCTCCTTATAATATTTTATGTGGATACATGAAGTACTAATATATATATATATATATATATATATATATATATATATACACATGGACGGCTACACCATGGGGGCAGGGATGCCTGAAGCCCCCCCCCCTAATTTTCTACTTGCCCCCCCCCCCGGTCATCAATAATGAAGTTATATATGCATGTGTTTAACCGGGCCCCACCACTTTTTAGGAGAGCCCCCCCACTTTTATAACTGTCCCTCCGATCCTGATATATATATGCATGTATGTATGTTGCATGTATATGTACTTATGTGCGTATGAATAATTTAATAATAAATAAATAATTAATAAATACAGAATAAATAATTAAATAAATAATAAATAAATTAATACATAAACACACAATAAATAAATTAATAAATAAGTAAATATATCCGTCTCTGTTTTCGTAAACTCTTTACTCATCCCATCAACCAACAATCAGGATTTATTTTAAAATAATGGACAAAGCCACACTTTTATATTCTTACAAATCCTTGTTACAAAACATTCACCCGACTACGTCAGAACAGAAATGATATTTCCTTTACTCCTTTTTAATTTTAGATTTTCACACATTGGGTACGATTTTACGTGGTAATTTATATATCTGTATGTGCATATATATATATATATATATATATATATATATATATATATATATATATCTGTGTGTCTAAATGAGTATATGTTTGTATGTTCATACATACATATGTAGGTATCAAATATGGACACCTTATCCACGACTGACCTTGTTTCTCACCCTCTCCCACCACGATCTAACCCCATCACCTCCTACGCCGTCCTATCAATCGACCGTAACATCTTAACCTCCCGTTATTTTCATCTCAAGGCTAATTTTTTTTTAATTCAATGTGCATATCTCGTATCCCTGCCACCCCCTCAATAATTTAAACTAATTCGAGACGCTACCAACATTCGCCCCCACTCCCTCTGCATTTATTGTAATACCTCTCCCACTTCCTAATGATGTTATATATTATATTCCTGCCGCTTGTTATTGTCACCATCTATTTGTATCTCATAATTTGATTTTTCGCTTAAGCGGCCGTATATTATATTGACTTTATACATGTTCTATATCCCTTTCAGTTATCTGGCAAGTTCTGTTTATTTGCTTCGTTTTTCTGTGTCCTTGATCTTCACCGCATGAACTGCTAGGACGGCAGAGTCTACGATTTGGCAGTTTTTTTCCTTCTTGTTAACTATTATGACATCTGGTCTCCTTGCTTGGATGTGTTTGTGATTTCTGTTTTCCAGTACTGTCTCCGGTTTGTGTCTGTACCATTTGTCTGCATGTTCAAAATGCAGTCATTTGCATAGTTGTAAGTGTACTGCCTTCCCTACACAATCGTCTGTGTTCTTGCATTCTTTATTGGGATACTTATGTGATTTACTGTTTCGTTTCTTTGTTCACAGAGTATGCGTTCGCTGTTTTCCTGAGTTTTGTCCATCTTAGCATTGGTATAGTTAGTCCTAATCGCATTGTTCTGTGCGGCTATTAGTAGTGGTTCTGGTTCTTAGTTTAGGTGTCCTTTTCGTAACCATGTTCAGCTGCTTTCTAACCACTATTACTTTATCGTCTTGTTTCCTGTTTCTCTGTTCCCTGTATCGTTCATGTTGTCAGTGTCTCTTGCTGCTAGGATTAGCTTTTCTGTGTTCTGGGTTATGTATTTTCTAATTCTGTTTTTGTGTCATTCACACAGTGTTCTATACTTACCAGAACTTAATTTTCACGTAGAATCTGTCAGTATCATTCTTGTGTATGGTCATTATTTTCCTTGTCTTCTTGGTCAAGATGCCTCGGTTCTTCTTTGGTCCAGCTTGTGAATGGTCCATAATATTTTACGAGTGATAGTACCCAGAAGTTTATTAATTTTACTAGATCCTTTCTATATAATTTAGTTTCTATGTTTTTTCTTGTTCTTCTCAGGGTTTTTTTTTCAAATCTTTTTTTAAATTTCTGTTGATTTTAATGTTTTTGCTTCCAGCACTCCTAAATAATTATAGGTGTCATGTTCGCCTAGTGTCCTAATCTCCCTTTTATGTTGGGCAGTTCCATACCCCAACTGTCTCAAATTTTCCTCTTCTCATGTCTTGCACTGCACACTTTTTCATTCCAAATTCCATTTGAATGTTCTGCCGGAAGATTCTGGTCGTGTTTATTAGTATTTTCATGCCCATTTTGCTTTTGGTAAATAGCTTCAAGTCGTCCATATACATAGGGGGGTTTATTCTTTGTTCTGTATCTGTACACTTGTATCCAGTATCACATTCCCTGAGTATGTTGTTGATTAGCATCACTGCTATAATAAACAGCAGTGGTAATAGAGAATATGTATTCTTATCAAAGTTAGGTATTGTCCTCCAGCTGTCAGTTCCAGTCTCCATGTTCCCACTATTATTATTATTATAATTCTTATTATTATTCTTCTTCTTCTTATTATTATTATTATTATTATTATTATTATTATTATTATTATTGTATAGTAATATTGTTCAATGATATTCTTATACTAGCAGTGCCCGTGTCCCCGCTTTGCCTAAGGGAAATATGGCATAAAGTAAGAACAATTAAGTAACAGAAAATCCCCTCCCACAAACATTTTAAGTGTTTACTCTGTTGTTTAGAAGGAACTAAAATCGACTTTTCTTATTTATTTTGTGGGGTGGGTTTAGGTTCCTTCACCTATACTTTTAAATAAGGTCTAAGCCCCTCCCTATTTTAAAATAAGTATTTACTAACTTGGTAAAAGTGCTGAATAGTTAACACTCGAGAAATTGTAAAAAAAAAATGACTTATACCAAATGCGGTTTATTCGTAAGAATAAAATCCTGAAAATTTATAAGCGATTTTTTTGGTTTAGCGAAAAGGAAACTTAATTAGCAGTTCTGTGTTTTGTTTTATTTTTTTAGTTTAGATTTTAAGGGGTGGGATCAATTTCCTATATAAATTTAATGTAAAATCAGCACCCACTTCCTGTCCAGCTAGCGGTAAATCAAGACGTATAACCGAATGGTTTCTCAATTTTGGGAGGGAAAAATTCGGTTGGGGCCATTATATAGTTTTTTTACTCATTTAATTTAGATTTTTTCTGTTTTAAATATGAATGGGGTAGGGGTATTTTTTATGTTTTATGTTTTCTTGTGGGGGACTTTTTATTCTTAAATTAGCAACTACTTGCCAATAAAAATAAATTGACTATGATTGAAAATACTCGTGTTTGGCTAAGTGAAAGTGACGATAACTAACGTTAACGAACTTCACCGAACAATCTACACAATACAAACCGAAGTGGGTTCTTTTTATTTTTACCTTAATCCTAAACTAACCTCACCCTAAACTAACCCCAAACTTAGTTTTAGTTTTATTGGCAAAGTCCGTTTAGTTCGGTTCGTATTGTGTAAAAATATATAAAAATATGATAATGCTAATTGCAAATTACAGAATATAACTTTGTAAGAAATTGTTTTAAAAATCTGTTTGGGAATTATTATATTTATATACACCATAACAAAATAGTATGTTGTACAATGGAATGAAATAAGCATAAACCGTTTTAATGTTAATATAGTTAGAATAAGTTGATAAAATTTCGCATTTATTTACTTTGATAACAGTAAAAGCATACATTATGGCAAGTTTCATTGTCCACTTAAAACGCCGAAATGAAAATTGGGCGGAAAGATATAGTCGCAATATTTATAAACGAAGAGGAATATTCTAGCAAAGGAAAAATAATAACCTCCCTTCATAATTTTCTAGTTAAAAAAGACAGGTTTATAAACTTAGGTTATCGATCTCCCTTAGTTACACTCTTTCTATACATATTAAGACCTAATTTTCATTTCAGCGTTTATCGTGTACGATGTAACTTGACATCACTGGTAAATGTTGAGATCGACGGTCTAAACAGTTTCTTAAAAAATTCGAATAAAAGTAGTGGATAGGTTATATATATATATATATATATATATATATATATATATATATATATATATATATATATATTAAAGGTTGTGACATTATGAACGTTTTGAGATTAAAATCAATTTAGTATTATGTAGTAAAAGGGGGCAAAAGAATTTAAATACTTTTTTTTTCTCTTGAGAGATAGAAAAAATGGCTCAATGAGAAACACAAAACTTCCGGTCACTGTAAAACTCCATTTTTCATCTGAATTCTTCTAGCATATTTACACATTTCGAACGTGTTTTCTTCAGATTACATGCGTAATATTAAATAGATTTTTACTCGAAATGGTTCGTTATTAAATAATAGTTAATAAAAATAACAAAACTATTTTTATTAACTATACACATTTTTTATCGGATTCTGTTTAACCGTCGATCTCAGCATGTACCACATTACTTAGGGTTGTTAATGTTTTTGTTGGTGTTGCTGCTTTACTAAAAGTAAAACAAAAATAAGTTTGTTATGAGTAATGTCGAAACCCCAAATAAAAGGAGTATTTTCAAATTAGTGTTGAATATTGTTGAATAGGCTACAAAAGTACTTTTCTTATTTCGGTCACGTAAAATGAACGAAAATGAGAAAATGCCAGCAAGGTTGTTTATTTGATTGGGGACGAGAAATGTTGATAACATGAAACAGGATTTATTAAGAAGTTCAAGAAAACTTTAATTAGAAAACTTATAATGTACACAGAAAATTCAATATTACTGCTTTGTATTTTAAGTAAAAGACGTTTTTATTTCAAACTATGTATATTTATAATTTTTCAGAATAAAAGCTTAGCTGAAAAAACTTCATTAACAAAGAAAAGAAAAGTTGGCTTTCAAATCGGCAATTTCCGAGACTGACTCTGGATTCTCTATTTGCTCTTTAATTTCGCAAATAAAAACATGTGCTTCGCGTCGAAAACGAACAGATATAAACATTATCTGCGTTTGTAAAATAATGAAAGAAAGTTTTAAAACATTATCCTATTTGTTTATTTTAAATCGTCGGTTCGTATTGTATATAATCAGCGGAACTTGATTCGGCTTTCGCCTAATCACAATATACATAAAGAAACAGACAAGACAAAAAAAATTTTTTTAAGAGTATTTTACTGTGATGTGCCTGTTTTTTAAGAAAAGTAGTTATTTATATGTGAAAGAATATTTGAAGTAAGAAGGCAAAGACAAAAAATGCTGTTTTTTACTTGTGCGATACGAAATGAATTCAGTAAACAGGACACTTACTTACGTGGAGGTTTTTATTTGAAATTGAGCATCTGTTCGTATTTAAGTAAACCTAAATTCTGAAATAGGTTTACAAAGTATAAGAAAAAGTAAATAGTAACGATCGAACAATGTAATCCGATATTCTCGTATTCTTAGGAAGGGAACGATTTTTATGTTGTTTGGGACGCCTATGTATTATGTAGAGGAGAATAAGTAAGTTAAACTGAAATAATATGGATGTTTTGGAGGTGTTTTAAAATAAGTTTTCTTATATTAAGGATGGACTCGGTGTCAAAGAGTTGAGTATCAGTAGTAAATTGATAGAGAGTGAAACTCATTGCTACCGTCTTTGTTTGAATACGTATTTGAGAGAAGCAGTTTATCCAGAAACAATGTAATAATTTGTTCACGGGGGACGAAATGTGGGCATAGTTTCGTGAAACACGCTTTATGAATTGCTGTTAGTAGTGAGTGTGAAACATTTGTTTAGAAAGTGTTCAGTTATTTTCCTATCGATTACTTTATGTATAGAGAGATGGAATAGACTCATTATTTTGCAATCTAATTTACATTGTGCATGTGGTGTGTACAGACACACGCATGTAAATTATATGAGAGTTACTTTTCTATATAATCTCACACCGACATAAAGAAATATCAAGAAGTTCAAAAGCCGATAATCATACCGGAGCGACTCTTGGAAGCATCTTCTCGTGCTACAGAATTAGGATTCTAGGAGGTCCGCCTTTGCGATTTACAAATTGATTTTGTTGCGTAAAACCAATCATTGTGAATTAATGAAATAAAGAATAGAATGCCTCGACGTCCACGACGTTTTTAAATTTTAAAACGTAAAAGACATATTAATATTATTATTAGCTGGTCCCAATAATATTTAGCTGGTCTCATATTCAATACATAATTGTAATTCCATTAGTGATTGTCAAATAGAAATCTATCATCGCCGTACTGGTCTTGATACCGTCTCAAAGTTGTGCACACATTCGTGAAATATGCGTACGGTTATTTTTTCTGTTGGATAACGAAGGTGCACATCCTATCATTGATCCATATTTGCGGCTCTTCTTACCTCAATAGACGTTTAATAAATACAAATCTGCTGGGTAAAAGGCGTTCTGTAATTGTTGTGAAGTTGTCCCACAGTAAATAATAAATAAAGGAAGTCAAGTCGAGGGTTGGTTTAACAAGTGTATTAACAAAGTAAGAAAGTGACTAGCTCTTGGCTAGACAGTTACAAGGTGTGCTTTGTCTTCAGTGTCTCTGGTGACTCTGGTAGCTCGCACTTTTTATAGTTACAACCGGTGTAGTTTCTCCTGTGTAAGAACGGCCGGTGTAAGTAATAATTACACATCTTTCTTAAGAGTGTAAAAATGTAAATTTGCTAAAAAAAAATTATATATATTTTTCTTTCTGATTGATTGGGATTAATTTTAATTCGGGCATTGACTCTAACTTATCAAAAATATTACTATCTCAAGTTGAACTTGTAGCAATGGGGTGTCTATTGATAATAGAGTCGGTCCCCGTAGTTGTCTTTGGACGAAGATAGCGTAAAGCAGCAGCAGCAGCAGCACGGTCGGAAGCAAACTCAGCAGAAGGACCGAATTTTTAAATACTGACAATAATCCAAGTAAAAAATATCTCATTACGTATTGGCAGATATAGTGTTAATACCTCTATTGAGAACCCCTACTAATATGTACTGAACTCCTTTCAGGATTTGACTAATCTGAATTTCGATATAAATCAGCATGCTTACTTAACGATACATTTCATTGAGATTACGGCTGCCTCTGTTTTTTTCACGCTCTCGTCATCTCTCTCCGGAGAAGTTAAGGGAGGCGAAGATCAAATTCAATCACTTGTTTCTGCGAGGGATTATTTGTTCTTCATCTAGCCCTTTGGCATCTCCGTTGCATATGGTTCCGAAGCGTTCCGAGGATTGGCGTCCTACCGAAGATTTCCGTCGTTTGAACACAATTATTGTTCCTGGTCACTATCCTTTTGATTATATTCCGAAGACGGCTGTAACTAATTCCTTCGAAGTTTTCCGAATTTTCAACAAAGCCTTTCCATTTACATAATGCAGCTCTGTACTTTTCAGCGTTTTATGGACGAAGTAGTTCGTGACTTAGATTTCGGATACAATTATATTGAAGATATTTTAATAGTTAGCTCTTCGCCTGAGGAACATTTGGTACATTTACGTCATGTCTTTGAACGTTTGCAGCGATACCACGTCCAGATGAACCCTATCAAATGTAATTTTGGTGCTACAACTATCGTCATCTTGGTCCTTGTAATTCGCGTAAAAAGAATTTCACCTCTTCTTGAAAAAGCTAAAGCTCTACAGGATTAACGACACAAACTTCTCTTCGCTAATTGAGATAATATTAAGGCCTATTGAATAATTATATATGTTTCATGTCGCACTGCGCTAATATTCTTTCTCCTTTAACTACAGTTTTTTTAAAAAGCAGAAAAAATAATGGAGCTATTGCATTAAATTACTGCCAGCTGAAAGCCTTTAACGAGACAAAGAAGCTTGCAAACATTTGCTTAATTTTTCTATTTTGTAAATGCATCTTATTCTGCAGTAGGTGCTTTTTAAAACAGCAACACTAGCAGCAATTCAACCATTGTTTTACTTTTCTCGTTAATTAACGCCTGCTAAGACAATGTATAGTACTTTTGGACGTGAACTTCTATTTACTTAGCGATTAAACATTTTCGCCACACACCAGAGGGTCGTGAATTTTGCGTTTACGTGCTAAGCCGGAGAAATATTCTCCTCGTGAAATTCGACATTTGGATTTCATTTCTCAGTTCTTCAGCAACATACGACACATATCAGGTTCACAAAATACGAACGGTCTCGTCTTCCCATCAGTGCAATTTCATCAGTGCTTTATCAAATGGCTCTTGACCAGCCATTGTTGAATATTTCGAATCTTTCAGCACCAGAATTTGCTATTTGCAAATCTCAGTACGTTCTCACCCCTACAGCAAATAAACAAACCTGTGCGAGACTTTCATGAATTAACCTTGTACTTTTATTCCTGAGATCACTACGGAATTATTGTCACAATGAAACTTATTTTAGCTAGATTATTCTGGCCGGATATGAAATGTGACATTATTGTCTAGGCCAGGTCCTGTTTATCCTGCTAGAAACCAAAAGTACACAAGCATATACAAGTCCCTCTCGGAACTTTCAGTGCTCCCGATGCACGGTTTAACCATATCTACATTGACCTAGTTGGACCTTGGCTGATCACCCATAGTTACACTTACTGTTAACTTGTAGTGATCGTTTTTGTCGTTGGCCTGAAGCCAATCCTGTTAGCGATATTCCTGCTGAAACTGTGTCGCGAGCCTTAAATGCGGGGTAGATTTCACGTTATGGTGTCCCTGCAACAATTATCACTCATCGTGGTAGATAATTCGAATCCCACTTATTTCCAGAACCATGCAAAACTCTAGATCCATAACGCACATGGACCACCAGTTATGATGCAATTTTCAATGGAATAATTGAGTGCTTTCATAGTTAATTAAAATCTTTTACACATGCAGCTCCTAATCCTCAATGATGGGTTGAGAATGTACCTTTTGTTCTCATCGTGAATTTAGAATATTCCCCAGCAGAATGGTTTATTAAATTCCATTATCATTGCCTGACCAAATATTGATCCCCAACTGATAGCTTTGTGATTTGTGCGGATCAATACATAGATAGACTCAGGTGCTATTTTAATAGTCTTCCGTCGATGAACTCTCAGCAACAATGTATTAAATCAGCAGTCCCTAAAGACATTGTTTGATGGGCTTGTGTATTTCTACGGAAAGACTTGCACGAACGGATAAATTTGTCACGTGGGTGTACGATAGAGACTTGTCTGTCGATAGTTTGAAACGTGCCTTTTTGGACACCGACACCAAGAGTCCGATATTTCCTCCACACTCAATCTTCCAGAGCCTACTGAGATTATAGCTCCAGAGACACTCTAACCTGGTCTTCCGACACACATCATCACTACACACTCATGTCGATTGTGCTAGAAAATACTGCAAGCCGGTCTATACCTAAGCAAATATATTCAGAGTATAACACTTTAAATTGAAAATGTCATTTTGCTATTTAATTTAATGTTACCCTTTTTTGTCTTTTTGTTTTTCCATTTTCAGCAAAACGCATACATTTTTACGAATTGGACATTTATTTTCCTCTTATTGGAACTTGCATGTGTGTTTATATTTATTCTTTTAAAACTGCAGGTATGAATAGAGCATATCATTTTTTACTGGTTATAAGCCAAATCAGGGATAATGTAGCAATTACATGTTGATGAACTATTTTCTGTCCATGCAAGCTTATGTTTCCACGCAGTGTGATTGGTCTGTTATCCAATGAAAATATTTTGCGTGGGATGTACTTTCGCTAAACTATTTGCATAGTTGTTCCCGATTTCTATTCAGTTGGGTTGAATACTTCAAAGCACGCAAGTGTGTGACGCGCTCGTTCCAACTGACGAGCACCAGGGAATCGTTTCCTTTACTTTTGAGGTCATATATTTTCATAAGATCTTTCTATTGTTGGTGGAATGAAGATGTGCGAAACAAACCCTATATAAATCACGTAAGCAGTTTTTTTTTAATCATTTGTTATTAGACATATATCTCTTATCTACAAGTCTGTGTCATGCAGAAACCGCAATAAAAATGAATTACTCGTGCAAATTGAGGGTTCCGAAAATAGTGCCGATTATTGAAATGATTTTGAAATACAATCATACGGACGATTATTTTGAAGCCATTAACAAATACAAATATTGGCTTTCTAACATTTGTCCTGAAGTTTCTGCAAATTGCAAGACGAATGCAACAGAATAAAATATCCAGAACAGATAAATACATCAATGAGTGTCATCGCAATTTATAGCATTTTTGTACGGACTTTTTCAGGTCGAAAACAAGAAAAGAAAACACAAGTTCGAAATGATGTAAATTTTAATTTATTATAACAAATACTGTTGTAGGCTGAAAAACAAACAAAAAATTAATAACAAATAAAAAAGAAAAATGTTGAACAAATTCTGCCATTTTTTAGCTATTCTAATTTTCTTGATTGCAATAAAAAGAAATCTTGCATAAATAAAATGATTCAGATCCCCCTTATTACAAAAACTGTAAAAACTCAATAAGCGTATGTTAACTGATTTTGAATTCTATCGGACAAAGAAAACGAAATCTTTCATCAAAGTCGTTCAATAATAATAAATTAAATAATCCAGTTCCAGAGACTCACAGAATTGAACGTTAACAATTTTTAATTTTTCGGAATGTAAACGAAGAGAATCATAAAAGTAATAAATATTTTGAAAATCAAAGACGAAATGAAAGTTTGAAATGTCCAAATGTGTTCGAATGAATGAATTTGTTTTATCTGACAATGGCGCGTAATTGTTTCTTTGTTTTCTTTTGTTATGGCGACGAAGTCGTATAAACTGAAAATTACAAAAAGACAAGACGCAATGCAATGGAGTTGAAACAGAAGTTTAAAACTGCGTTCACAACTTAGTGCACTTATTGGGGATAATTTTCATCCAATCATCTTAGGTTTTAAGAAGTGAATCTTGACAGAATTTGAACATTCCAGGGAGAGTTTTTAAAAGTAATTTCAAAACAATAGAAGAGGTTCATGTGTTGTTTCTTAAATGTATTTTGGGATAAGTTAAAAATGGTTAAAAGAAAAGCAATTGAACACAACGGATGGAATCTTGAGTAGAGACTGGTCAGTTCTTGTGACGTCATTGGTTCAGTAGATTCACAGCGATAAATAAAATGACCGATTTCCGAATGAGATTATTTATGCCCGGGCCGGATTATAAGGCGTGGTTGTTTTTTTGCTGAGAATGACGTAAAAAGATGACAGGCTGCGTTTTCGGCGTCGAATCATCTTGAAAACATTTTGCAATTCTCCAGTCGCTAAAAATGAAAATTAAAAGAACAGATAATTTATTAGGGAATGTATTTTTCCAGTGTATTTTTTAATATTCTGTATTTATTTAAACACATAAATATATATTTCTAAATCTAGTGATAATTCCAACCAAGAAAATTGTCAACAAATGTGTTTATGAGATGAATGACAAACTTCAAAAGCTTCCCTGCAGATTTTCCCGCTGTTGTTGAAAAACTATAAAAGGGAAGTATGTAATTTTAATGACAGAACAATAGCTAAATTATTTTATTATTACAAAAATGATGGTCTTATTAAACATATCGCATTATGAGTACCAATAATAAAGAGTTTTTTTATCAATAAATTTGTTGAAATTAATTTGAAAATCTGTTTTTATTTTATTCTGTTTTTTCTTCACAATTTCCCCACATTTCAACTAAGCCATTTCCATGTAAATCTTGCTCGTGCCAAATTCAAAATTGTATGTGTACAGTTATATATATATATATATATATATATATATATATATATATATATATATATATATATATATATATATATATATATATATATATATACAAATGTTTGGAGGTACTAAATTTATATAGTCGTTTAAAACAGCACAGTGTGGGATTAAAAAAAACTGGAGTAGGGTCAATATATATATATACATATATATATATATATATAGGTAATTCCGACCGGACTAATTATAAACCAAATGTATTTAGTACAAACAAGCTCTTTCTCCCGGCATTCTCGCGGTTATTGATGACCGGTGATAGCAAGAAAATAAACTGACCGAAAACAGAATTGAACAATTTTAAAATTATTTCATTATAAAAGAAATTTTTTTTCCTAAATTACAACTAAGCTATTTGTAAATCTTGCTCATGCCAAATTCAAAATGTTAAGTCACTCACCTTTACTTAATTTTTCCATATCGTTTGGCGTCATAAACAAAGATAGACCATCCGGGATAAGCTGAGATGGAGGCGCGCTAAGAACTTCTTCCATAATTAAACAGGTAGCCAAGATAAGAAACAGAAGTTGACGAGCCATTTTAGAATCTGAAAAATAAAGGGCATAAATTGATCATTGGCGGTGAGAGATTTTTGAAAGTTCAATCGTTCATTTGAAACACTATCATGCTATAAAATGGGAATTATGGTAGTAATAGCAGAAAATATCTCGGCAAAGCATATGAAGAGAGGTCTGTAAATGTAGATCAAACAAGAAGCCCTTTAAATATAGCATTTGAAAAGGTTGTTTCTTGCCCTAGATACGACCTGCAGTGCTACGTTGTCATAGACACCAAAGGTTGGCCACGTTCAGACTAATGCATGTGTTCCAGCGAAAACTAATGCTTGGGGTACGATGAAGTGAAAAAGATTGTTCAAAATACTTAATGTAAATTATCATTTCGAAATGTAATTTTGGATTGGAACTGATTGAACTGTCAAATTTTATAAAACGAAGCTATTTTCATAACACAATATCTTCTTCTAATATATAAAATTAGTTGGTCGGATTCGCGAAGTTAGACCGTTATAGCATTGCATCTGACAAATCGATATTTGATTATGAATAGTTATTTTTTCTTGCGGTTTGTGGCACAAAGTTTTCAAAACACTAACATGTAATCCCAATAAATTCCTTTCAGAGAATTATTTATCCTGCTTGGAATATTTTTCAGAAGGAAGCCGTCTTTATTTTCAGCAGCAAATGTCAATTACAATGGCCGCAATCTTTATTATTAGCAGCAAATGGTATCTATTTATACGTTTATTATTAATACATATGATTTTTTAAAAAATGTTATAAATACTACACAATAAAACTAACAAAAACACTTGTGTAGTTTTTTATACACGTGAGCTTTTGCAATTTACTTAACATTCCGACAGAGAGAGAGATTGAGACAGAAAATAAATACTTATCTTTCATTAAATATGTCCCCAAAACAATAAATAACGATTACAAACAAAGCAGCCACGATTTGTATTAATAATTGCCGTTACAGAAAAAGTAGACATTTTCTACAGATACACCGGTTGTCAATCACATTTCGACTTTTATTTGTATCTACATCTTCAAACGTTGGATTAATATTTATTGGAAGCGTAAAACTTACATTTGACGATTATCATTTTATATATTTTAACAATGCAATACTTAGATATGTTATATGATCTATTTTCTTTCACCCAATTTTTCATAATGTATTTACTGTCTTTTTGCAGTACTAAAAATACATTTTGCTGTGAAGCTAAACTTCCGTTATACATTGAAAACGTACAGTGAGGAAAAGAAAAAGAGACACAGAGAGAGAGAGAGAGAGAGAGAGAGAGAGAGAGAATGTGAGTGAAAAAAGTTTTCAAAACACTAACATGTAATCCCAATAAATTCCTTTCAGAGAATTATTTATCCTGCTTGGAATATTTTTCAGAAGGAAGCCGTCTTTATTTTCAGCAGCAAATGTCAATTACAATGGCCGCCATCTATTATTAGCAGCAAATGGTATCTATTAATACATTAATTATTAATACATATGATGTAAAAAAAAAATGTTATAAATACTACACAATAAAACTAACAGAAACACTTGTGTAGTTTCTTATACACGTGAGCTTTTGCAATTTACTTAACAATCCGACAGAGAGAGAGAGAGAGAGAGAGAGAGAGAGAGAGAGAGAGAGAGAGAGAGAGAGAATAAATACTTATCTTTCATTAAAAATATCCCCAAAACAATAAATAACGATTACAAACAAAGCAGCTACGATTTGTATTAACAATTGACGTTACAAAAAAATAGACATTTTCTAGATACACCGGTTGTCAATCACATTTCAACTTTTATTTGTATCTACATCTTCAAACGTTGGATTAATATTTATTGGAAGCGTAAAACTTACATTTGACGATTATCATTTTGTATATTTTAACAATGCAATTCTTAATTATGTTATATGATCTATTTTCTTTCACCCAATTTTTTGATAATTTATTTACTGTCTTTTTGCACTACTAAAAATAAATGTTTCCGGTATACATTGAAAACGTATTCGTACTTGAGTTTATTTGTACTTGAGACTTCTGAGTAGATAAATAGATACGTACAGTGAGGAAAAGAAAAAGAGATACACAGAGAGAGAATGTGAGTGAAAAAAACGATAACTTAGCCGCTACATGTAATACTTTGGCATTGAAAACGTCAATAATGGTGTGATACGTTTTGACGTTTCTCGGTTTTACATATTCTTATTATAAAAGTCTGACACTTTAAACTTTCCGCCTCATTTAATTTGACGCCATTGTTAGTAAATTATCAACTGATATGTTAGGCTCTTCATATCTCGTTATTCTTCTTTCGTTAAATCTTGTTTTGTGTGAATAAAAAAAAAAACTCCCATTTTACTTTCTTTTCAATTTTGACATTAACATTATTAAAATAGTTTTCGTTTCTTGGGAAATCAAATTTTATAACTTGTCCGCTAGCTATTACAAAAAGAACCAAACAAAAATTAACCATTAACTAGACAAAAATTAAATTAATTACACCCGGTCCAGGCCGGATAAATAAAACTAGCCAATTATAAATGTGTGTGGTATTTTAATCTTTCTGTCTTGAGATGCAATTGGAAATGAAGTCCTATGCCAAGATCCAACGTCTAATGGTAGTATAAATAAAGTCGTTTTACAAAGTTGTCTTCTTTCTTCATCTGTACCACAATCTTCACGATGGGCATGAGCAAGGTCACACGAGATGCTTAATCAATCGCTATTCCACCGTTGAAGGTCAACCATCCGTGGACCTGAGAGCTCAGTCAAGTCTCTTTGATTTTGTCGCCCATGTTCTGTGCTGCTCATCGATACGTTTGCGCCATCTAAACAGAAAGATGAGGAGGATTACATCGGACGTTAATTCCGTTTCTTACTAACAAGCTGCATGCCTGAACCATCGAAGGCGTCACTGCAATAAAGACCTCAGGTTAAGATGTTGGCCGAGAACAACAGTTAGGACACGGTTGGCCTACCGGCAATTCAGAAGGTGGCGAAAGGAGTAATTGCCAACTTCCACTCATTTGCCATACCTCGCAGTCATATAGGAAGATCGACCAGACGATAGAGAGATTGATAGACACGCCTCCTGGTTGATATTTAGATCTCTCGATGCCGCCACAAGGATCGTCGGAGGCGCACATCTAACGGACCCAACTCAACAATCGATCTTTACCGCGTCGTGCCCAGACAGAACAACAGTGGATCCGATATAGACGCATGACACCACGTCTTACAAAAACAGCGTAATTCAGAGATACCTGCTTCCAGACCTTTGGAAAGGCCTTCGTCTTCGATGTATTGATGTGCATTTCCATGCAAAGCGCCGCCAACTGCAGCCCGTCCAATGTAACTTTCACCTCGTCTCGCCGTGGTTGAATTCAGCAATACGATATCGTCAGCATAAACTAAGTTCGACATCCTCCCGTTCTGTTCAACTGTCAACCCCTGATAGTCATGGAGAGCGTGATCAAGTATGTTGTCGTTTGTGGACTTGAAGAGAGTTGGGAATAGCGCACATCCATATAGAACATCGGTCTTCACTTCGAAAGTCTTCATTTCGTCTACAAATACATAAGTACTAGATAGCTGTCCTGGAAACGCAGAGTGCCTCTGCTAATCTTTTAAATAGTTCCTTAGTGAGAAAAAGTTATGGTATTTGTTTTGGTTTTTTTTTCTCTTTTGTGTGTTATCCATATATTTATTCTATATTCTTTTGTATTCAAAGAAAGAAAATATGTCCTAGAAATGAAACTATTTAAATTCAAATTGGACGAAGCTAATGACGAGTTTAAACAAAGGGAGCACAGACCCATCTATGGCACTTAAAGACAACCACTGACCAACCAATGAGTTTCTTATAAATTCCAATAATACTTCTTGATATAATCGAATCAAGGGTCGAAGTTGGGAAAGAAAGGTGAGATTTATAAATTCCATCACCTCAGCAAAGTATGAATTTTAAACAATGAAAAAATCTGTTCATTTAAACAAGATATGAAAAAAAAACATACCAACAAGAGTTTGTAAATGATAAATATGTTTTCTGCTGAAAATATCATATTCCAACTGTAAAAATAACATTTTAAAATCATTTTTGGATTAACGAAAAATAGAATAATTGAACAATCTTAGAAATAAAAGAACTTACGTTTGTCTTTGAATATTTGTTGGTTTTCAGAGAAAAGTTGTTGCAGTCGGCGAGAAGAGACGATGGTAATGAAGATTGGAATCGTTTGGTGTGTGTCTGATCGCAACGGTTTTTATAGCCGTCAGGCGGGTCTGCGCAAAAATATCGGCTGGTCCTAAGAAGCTGTTAAACAGCTGCAATATCAGGAGAGAGATAGGGGTGCAAGAGTGTGAGGGGTGCGAGAGAGAAGTACAGTTTACAAAGAAATTTGAAACGTAATTGTCAACCGGAACCAAAGAGAAAAAATATTAAAATAAAATGTGTTTGCGTATGCGTGCGTTTGAGAGAAAGAGAGAAAGAGAGGGAGAACACAAAATCTTTAATAAAAACTTAAGAGATGGAGATGTTTGCTGGGGCTGCGTTAAGCTAACTTCATGACGACAATCAAAACTAAAAATAGAAGACAGAGATAAAGAGAGAGGGGGGAGAAGGATTTTTGGAAAAATCAACGGCAAGTTTTCGATGTCGCGACATTTTTTCCCATCCCGTCTATACTGAGTCTTCGATTGTGGGTGGGAGCTTGGTTGGTAAGAGTAGGAGGGAGGTTAGAAGGGGTATTGCGTTAGCAAACATATTTTAGATATTTTATAATTCGTTTTTCTGCTTAGTTTAAATTTGTATTCAAATGTATAAAGACGTTAAAGATATTATTAATACACTTCTGACGATCGGATGTACCGTAAAACTAGAGGTAAAGTTTAAGATAAGACACATCTATTATTGTTATAACGCTCTATCTAAAAGGATATATTGATCAATTTACGTGTGCTAGGTCTGCTATCTTTATTTGCACATGATTTTTAAAAGTTTCATTTCATGTTAACTATACTAATAATATTATTTGACAACTTTCAGTGTGTATGTAAGTGTGTTTGTTTATTTTTCTCGCGTCTACGTAACGTACACATATTTTTTTTATTTATTATTAATCGAATATTTATTAAAATAAAAAATACAATCGCGTTATCTCAAACGAACTTTTTCAAAATTTTATTTTAAAAATAAATAATTCCGAAAAATATTTTGTTCACTTCCGGTATTTAAAACCGTTGAGATGTTAAAAAAATCTTTGCGATTTCATCAATTGTTCATCGTCTGATAATTAACACCGTACTATTCGGAGTTTTAAAAATTTGATTTTCCACTCGCACATAAAACTTATTTATTAAAATCTTTAAAAATTGTTTTCAAACACCTTGTGAGTAATTTCTTTCTTCAATTTTTCTTCATTAAATGGTTTTACGATTTTTATAACTGAGCAACAAATAATTTAAAATATCAGGACTATAGATTAAAACGTTTATTTGTTTGCTTTAAGTAATTAATCAACTTAAACAAAACAAAAATGTTATTATTATTATTATTATTATTATTATTATTATTATTATTATTATTATTATTTATTAATTCAGTATATATCTTCATTGCGACAAAAAAATTAATTGTAAAAAAAGTCTGCAATTTTAATCGTTTGTTTATAGTTGAAAAAAGAATAAATAAGTTCGTGATCCTTCAAACTTTGGAGAGAATTTAGAGACATTTAAACTGTCGAATAGAAAATAATTTCTGTCCTTAAAAATTTTAGCAAAACCTCATGTTTTAAAAGATTGGAAGTTTGAAAAGTTTGGAACTATTTCCATCGGATAAATTTACAAATAGAGATTAAAAAAACATTACATCGATAAAATTAAAATATACTTAAGCAACGCAAGCATGTGTTTCACTCTTCAAAGGATTCCTCTGGCTAAATGCGCGGATTTTCATTCTACAATCTCTTAATAAGAAAATTAGGCTTAAATTAACTTCCAACCAATTAAAGCTACTAATTTCATTTCCCTATTCATTCCATAACAACCAATAAGATTTCCATTAAGGTTTGAATGCGCTTGATTTTTTTTAAGTAAGTGAAACAAATAAAAGTTCACCCTAGCTAAAATTTACTAAAACGTCCAAGCGAAGTAGTTTGCAAACTATAGACATAGAATACGCTTTACTTTAGGATAGCTACTAAAAAGAATCCCACTTAAAAATGAAGTGTATCTAAACTTTTAATAAATGTTTTAAAATGTAAATCTGCTGTTAGAACTAAATAAAAAGAAAAAAGATGAAAAAAAGTAAAAAGATTTCAACGGAGTAATAATGAAGTATTTAAATCTGATATATCAGTGCGCAGCTCCCAATTTATGGTGACCCCCTAAACTTGCACCTTTATTCTCAGTAGCCTTTTACGTCTACAGTGGCAACTTGCCTTGTTTGGAATGAACTAAGCTAAATAAAAATCTAAAAATAAGACAAGGCTATATTTAACAAATTGATCACGTCATTGCGCTGCCTAAGTCATCACAGCTAAACTGGATCAATCTTCATTTCCGCTATTTCACACTCCCCCTCCGATCTGGTGTCATCTTGTTCCTATTTATTTGCATCCCCGCGAAGGTAGAGTTAAACACAAGGTCGGTTTTTAATGTGCGGAAAATGAAACTCCCCCAAAAAGGCACCCTGGACTGGAACAAAAATATAAATTTTCCCAGAAAAAAATTCTCCTACAGTGACAGAGGAGAGAAAAAAATGAAGTCTAGTATCAGAACATATACTGCACTTTGCTCATAGCCAAAAGGTCAAGTGTAATCTTGTTAATTTTACTTATCTTTCTTTTGTCTTAATATAATTTGTGCTGACTAATCGGTTCGGTATCTGTCGTAGGCATGTAAATATTTTAAGTATGCCACCAACGTCTCTAAGCCCGGACCTTGGTTCTACCCTCCCAGTAGTGGCTACTACTTCGCATCAACCCATCATGTCAACCCAATATTTCTATGTATTTGCATGACATTTTTCTTTAAATTATTATCCTGAAGAAGGCTTACGAATAAAGACGAAACGTTGATGGATACATTAAAAAAAACATCTTTTGGTATTTTCTTTTTCATATATATATGTGTGTGGGGTGTGTGTGGGGTGTGTGTGGGGTGTGTGTGTGTGTGTGTGTGGATCACACACTCGCTGACCAAAAAACGTAGTAAACATCCATTCCCGAACCAGATACTGTCTTCGGATATGTTGCTTACACACTTCAACCCTTTTTGTTGTTTCTAACGCATTTGAATAAGATGTTCGAGCTGTCATCTCATAGCTTATCCGATGCATCCAGGTCACTGACACTCGCTGAGCGAAACTATATTCAGATAGAGAAAAATTATTGGCAATAATGCCGATACACCTCCACCTACCTAACTCAACCCAAACGCCACGGATTAATCTCCAACTTCTCAATACCACAATCATCATTTAACCTTCTATTACCTGACTGAGTGTCGCGTATCCAAATAAGTGTCGCGTATCCAAACAAGATAAACAGTATGTTGCTGTAAAAGCTTTAAAAAATGAATCGCGTCTCTTATTCTGTATCTCACCGGCAACAGGTTGTTGTTATTCTTTGCTTTATCGCAACCATACGTAATATACAACAAATAATGTCAGAAGTGAGATTCATTTCGACAATGGCACGAGCGTATCACGTCCCCTACTGCCGGGAACGTCGCGAACAAAATCAATAAATATAACAACAGTTACGCGTTTCGATTATAAATTACTGAACAGCCCCTAAATATTCGAATCATCCGTATTATTAATTTTTCCTTCTATATTTCGAAGTCCCGCTGGGTTGCAAAGTACATTGTTTTTATGTATGATTTGTTTAAAATATATTTTGGAGATAACATTGGATAACATTGGATTAAATTTTAATTCGCCCCTTACCCAAGTAAATTCTTTCTTGTCCCCACCAAAAAATGCTTAGACTGTGTGTGTATATGTATATATGTGTGTGTATATGTGTGTATATATATATATATATATATATATATTTATATATATATATATATATATTAATTAATTCAGTTCAAAGATTCAAGAAATGAAAAAAAAACAATATTTTTCAAAAGTGCTCAATATATATTAGAGCTATTTATATTAAGATAAACATAGTTTGATTAGAAGCCGGCATGGCTTTGAAACAATTGTCGAGCACTCAAACTATGTTTATTTTAATATATATATATATATATATATATATATATATATATATATATATATATATATATATATATATATATACATACAAAGTAAAATGATCGAATAAAATCGTAATATGGTGTTCAGAGGTGGGGGTAGGAGTTTCTTGGTTTACTCAATTTTGCCGGGCAACGTCCGCTAGTTAGTAATAAAATAATTCAAAATGTGTCTTTTTTTATTAATGTATTTTGGTCATCTACTCTGGTATATCTGTTTCTAATATATATCTACTCAGTTTTGCGTTAATCTTCCGTTAATCTTTAAATCCATATACAAGTATTCCAGTTTACCATTTTTCTTACGGTCGTCTTGAGTATTTCTTCATTAATTTCTATTATTTTCCCTTCTTCGATTTTCTGAATGTCTTTTTTATGTTTTTCAGACATTCGGCATTTTTATTGTGGTCTTGTCGCTTTTCCCATATATTGCCCAAAATGTTTTTGTTTCTAACGGGTGGGTTGTTTTTATTTTGTTCTTCCTCTGTTTATGTCTTGGTAAAACTGGCTTTCATTTTTTTCAAAGGACCTGTTTTGTTTGTGCTTTTCATATTTGTGTCTGTATCGTCTCAATCTTTCCTCTTAACTATTATATTTTGTTTTAGTTCTTCGTGTTCCTTGTTTGCTCTTTCTTCTTTTTTGTCAGTCATATTTTCCTCTTCCATTGGGTTTTTTCCCCTTGTGGGTTAAGTATCGCTTTAGCTTATTTTTGTATTGTTACATCCGTGTTTCCAATCTGGTGTCCCACCATCATCATCATCATCATCATCATCATCATCATCATCATCATAATCATCATCATCGTAATAATAATAATAATAATAATAATAATAATAATAATAATATTCACAGGCGACAAGTATCCAGGTGAACTGTGCGGGAAAAGAGACCCCTTAACAAACCCAAACGGAAGCCAACATACGTAACGCAGCTCATCTGTAGCTGTTAACATTTCATACCGATTTATTTCAACACTGACGACGTCTATCTCAGCATTGCTTGTTACGAACGCATCCATGTCGTTGGCATAGGCGAAACATTTTAACAGAATGCTAGCATCAGGTAAAGTAATACCACGAATGATCTGGCTCGCCTTCAACTTGCGATGGAATTGTTCCGATATAGAAATTTATACTAAAAGTGAAAGGGGACAACTTTGAGGAATACACCTCGACACAACGCAGGTGGGGAAACATTTAAAAGACGAACCTAAGTGCAAAATTGAGTGCCGAAATCGACAGACGAAAGGATGGCCTACAGATACCGATGGTCTATCCTTTAAAATCCTTTTTACTGATCTAAATTCATCAGCGCTGCATCAGTGCGGTCTTTTACTATACGAAGCTGCTTCCCAGCCAACTGCAACATGGTCGTCTTCAAGTCTAATGTAAACAAATACGTGTTGATCCGTCCTCTTTGATAAATAATTTATCTCAAGAAATATTATGCCTATTTCTCCGGTTATTTTCTAATCCTTGCGTGGTCGCGCTCACCGTCCAACCGACGATCTCTCTAAGCCTCATCCTCGAGTTGTCCTGCACCTGTATAAGCGATGACTCATTAATAAAAACGAAGACAGTGTACAAGGTGAATGTTCTGTATAGTCCTACTCTTTACAGCACAAGTATCTTAAGACTAGGCGGGATAGCCTGAAAACGGCTAGCTAACTGCTTGGCTAAAATAACTCTATACTCAGCATAGTTAATGGCTAAAAATTGTCAATATCATCTCTAGCATGTTTGTACTTTCGAAACCATTTCATTAACTCCATGGTAAAATATTCGGAAATTGCCCCGTTCTTTAAACACTCATTAAAGACAAATTGTAACGAACGAATATGTGCGACTACATCAGATACAATTCTGGTGCCCCCCGACGTAAAATCACAAGACCAACTCGACAATCAGCTAAATCACATCCATTAACTGTGGAGGTCCCCAGATACCGGAGAGCTTTCTACTCCAATAGCTTCTTTCCTCGTGATGCTGGCCTCTGAAACTCCCTCCCTGATCTTTGTTTCCCCGACGGTACTGACATGCAGAAATTTAAAACTAATGTAAACGGACATCTCGCTGCGCAGCTCCCAATTTAGGTTGACCCCCCAAACTTTCTCCCTTTTTTCTAAGTAGCCCCTTACGTCTATAGTGGCGACCTGCGTTGTTTGGGGCGAACTATGTTCAAAACAAATTCATAAAGTAGACTAAACATGTCCGGTGGCTTATCCAGCTGAACACCCTTCGAAGCCTTTCAAATATCAGATTTTCTTATGAGTCCCTAAAACCCAGCCGCTTCAATCGCTTCAGAGCGAAGAAGTTAGCTAAATCGGTGACGAACTGATGACATGTGGTCACATGTCTTCCCTCCGGTATTGTTATGAACGTGAGTTATCAATCAGTTAGTCTGTGACGCTCTTCTGCGGTCATATCATTCGTCCAGGGAAAAGGGTATAATTAATTTTAGTCCCAATTACTATAGCTTGGCCCGTTTTGTTTTTGCTAGAAAACGAGAGCGAGCTTAGCTTTTAATAGCATTACTTCAACGCGTCCTCCCGTATTAATAGCAAGCAACACACACATTAATAGTGGTTGAAAGGTGACTCAACCACTTATTCGCATCCATATCCCTGCCATTTTCCATTATAATATTAGAAATAATTGTTCTGATAGTTGTACATTTAAAAAAAAAGAGAGATAACGTTTCAGAAACCAGCCAATATAGGCTTAGGATTATCTAAGTTTACACGCCACCAGAAAAGTCTATGGTCTACTTGGTGAAAACCGCTTTAAAGACCTATATCAATTCTCTTCATTGATAACCGGACTAAGCACTGAAAAATTGCCTCAAAGCGGGATATCGCTAACTAGTTCAAATCCATATTACTTCCGGGTGTGTTTGTTTTTTTCGTTTCAGAACTTATCCACAAAATCAAACTCTTCCGTGAATTTACAAAATATTTTTATTCCCGCGGTGTGAGTAACCCTACGATCTAAATCGGGATCAAGATACGCGGTCCAATCACTCGCTAAAATTACATTACGGGGGAGTTAAAAACAAGCTCGATCAGCCGAATAGAAATCAACATGCTCCATTCGGACATTGGACACAGACTCTAATAATTTAAACTTAATAATTTTACATTTGTATAGTAAAATCTAGCAAGCACAGCCATACTGTCAAGTCTGAGAAACTACATTCAGAGGGCGATTTACTCAACAAGTGACAGGTATAGAGTATCTACCAAAATAAGCTGAATAAGAGGTGAAACTATTAGTACAGAGTGTTTTCATCGTTTCCAAAAATAAAGTTGGTCTCCTGTATACAACGCATATTCGGATCAAGGCGCTGAAGATCTCGAAAAATTCCCCTCACCCTCAAAATAAAGTGTGCATACAATATATATTCACGCCAAAGCGCTGAAGATTCCTGGGAAAACCCGCCTCGTAAAATAAATGTACACATGGATTCAAAAATGTGTTCCTTTTCTTCGCCTCATTCCACATTCGTTCAACTTGAAACTAGAGTTATCCCCCCCTTATTTGACTCTCCTAAAATTAAAGATAACCTTTATCGGCCCTACGGTATACAAGCACCAAACTTTATTTTAGAATAGTTGCAATAGTAAAATCCATCAAACTAGAGTTATCTCCCCCTTATTTGACTCTCCTAAAATTAAAGATAAATTTGGCCCTACGGTAAACAAGCGCCACGTTTTGCACTTGTCTTCGGTTGAGTCTTAAAGAAAAATGCCAGCGTTGATCGAATTCAATCTATACCATGCAGAAAACAATAAAATTAAATCGATCGCGCAATAGAGAGTTTCAAAAATAGTGCCCGTTATAGAAATGATTTTTAAATGCCATCATGAAGACGATTATTTTGAAGCCATTAACAAATACAAATATTGGTTTTTCAATGTTTGTGCTGAAGTTTCTACAAATTGCAAGACGAATGCAACAGAATACGATATATCAAACAGATAAATACATCAATAATTGTACTCGCAATTTATAACATTTTTGTACGAAATTTTTCAGGTTGAAGACAAGAAAAGAAAACATAAGTTCGAAATGATGTAAATTTAAATTTATTATTACAAATACTTTTGGAAGCTGAAAAACGAATAAAAAATCAATAACAAATAAAAAAGAAAAATCTTAAACAAATTCTGCCATTTTTAAATTATTCTAAGAAATCTTGCATAAATAAAATGATTCAGATTCCCCTCATTAGTTCGAAATGAAGTTAAAGAAAGTCAATGGGAAAAAAACAGAAACAAAAATACAAAGAATTCATTCATTTTGGAATTATACTTAATTATTTTGATTTTCTTGATTCCACCAAAAGATCTATTCATAAAAGTCGTCCAATAAATAAAAGATAAAATTATTCAGGTCCTCATTATAAAATTTAACCAAAACTAAGTACAGAGACTCACACATTTGAACATTAACAATTTTTATCTTAATTTTAAGGAATGGAAACGAAGAAAGTCATAAACGCAATAAATATCTTGAAAATCAGAGAGAAAGGGGAAGTTTAAAATGAATAAATACAAAATTGTTGTTCAAATGTTTTTGAATGAATTGGTTTCTCCTTATTTTACATATTATTTTTGTATATGGTTATTTTCTATTTCAGGGAGATTCCGTTTCAGGCCTTCATTACATATGATACAGACCTGAAACAATGACATTTTTACAATTAACAGAAGACATGAATAATTATCATTTCTTTCGTATTTGTCAAAACAACATTCGTCAAATTCCTTGAAATCTTTTACGTGTGTAACAGATTTCAAGAATTTCAAGGAATTTAACAAATGTTGTTTTTTGAACGCAACAAACTTATTATAAAAATTTACGCTTTCAAAATCCGCGCCAAAAAAGTAATTGAAATAAATGTTGAAGTTGTGCATGTTCAGAAAGAAAAAACGCCGCCATGAAAGAAAAAAGAAAAAGTCTATGGCAATGTTTTAATCATGTCATTTCAGGAAGTTTGCATTGCTTTTTATATTCTTGTTTGGATTCGAACTGAATTTCTATGGACAAAAACAAAATGGCCGCTTTTCACTTCGAGAAATAATTTAATATGATTAAATTTCATACGTAAGAGCTGATAAAGAAAGCTGTATGACTTTTCTAAAATTATAAATATATAGTGAACAACATATGGTGGTATATTTTGGGAAGATTGGCCGGATTAAACTATAAAAAAACAATTAAGACGTTTGTATACAAGACAGATTTGTGCATCACGTAATTTTGAGGAACAAACTGAAGACTCGGTTCATCAAAACCAAATAGGAGAAGTCAACATGAAGGAAACAAAAATATGTATGCACGATTCTTGTGACGTCATATTTTCCGTATGTTGTCAGCGACAAATCAAATAAACGATTTCTGAAAGAGATAATTTATCCCTGGGCTGGATAATAAGGCGTGGTTGGTTTTGACTCTTTTTTGTCGAGAAGGGCGTAGAAAGAGGACAGACTGCGTTTTCGGCGTCGAATCATCTTGAAAACATTTTCCAATTCTCCAGTCGCTAAAAATGAAAATAACAAGAAGAAAATTATTTATGGAATTTCTTTTTACGAACGTAATATTTTACAATATTCTCTATTTATTCACATGGGGTGAGCACTCTGGTGGATGAAATGATGCTTTCCATATAACGTTAAAGCAATACTCTTCCGTAGAAAGAAGTGAGTACTTTCGGTTGTAAGTATGGTAAAAATGTAAATAAAAGAATAGTTACATTTAAATACGATATAATTTCTCCTACTATTAAGGACAGATTATATAGTGCAGTTGGTAGAGCACCGTGCACTAACAACTGTGGTCCGGGTTTCGAATCTCGCTACGTTTAGCCACATTAATGAGTCGAAGAGACGAGAAAACACGTCTCTGTGGATATATATATATATATATATATATATATATATATATATATATATATATATATATATATATATGGTAAAGAGAAATAAGCTGTAATGATAATGCGTGTCTATCCGCACTAAAGGAGGTCTTTGATACAGCAAAACAGTCTCTCTGTAAAAGAAATTACCAGTTACCATTAACGATAATGTATACTTCTTCGTAAAATAATAGAACACTCTTCCTAAACGAATAGAACCCCCTAGGTTGCTGATAATGATAATATTGGTCATATCAGCATCCAGATTCATGCTTTCTTTCGTAGCTTGTATTGATGGTGTAATGTAGTGGCTTCGAATGTTGACAAGACATTCATGTTTGGATATCAGCTTGAAGCACTAGCAACATTAAAGAGCTGTGATACAACGAAAGATTCTGTCTGTGGATGACTAAACTCCAGCTCCCTACACTGAGCCTTATATTAGTATTTTAAATCGAATTTTGTACTTTTTATAAATATACATTTTAAAGTTATCATAAAAAGAAAATAAAACTTTTTAGTTGCTGTTTATGCGATGCGAATTTAAACCAAAAAAATTTACTTTTCCCAAAGAAAACTAAAAATGAAAACTGTATTTTATAAAAATAAATAATATTTTCGTTAATTCAATCAAATTGGTCACGACTTAACCGAAATGCATTATGGTGGAATTTAATTTCGTCATGAATTAATTTACTTTTAAGCAACATCATCAGTTCGACAAAGAGTGGGCCCTTGTGGTTTCTTCCAGGTCTGCTCTGTCGCACTGAGTATGGTTCTGTTCAGTTTCAGAATGTCCACACTCCCAGTCTATGCATTCTCTTTGAGAAGGAATGGCTTTATTGCTAATTGCCTGAGGCGCCCCTACTTGGAAATGTCGGTGGGTTTACTGAGGCATTTTTTAAGCCAGAGCGCGCTAATCCTAGTACGCTGGCTTTTCAAACCTACACTTGACCTTGTGTCTAACCTTCTGGAGGAGGCGTAAATAAAATATAGCCACTGTTAACGTAATGCCGGCCTTCGATTATGACAGATATTGAAAAAAAAAAGAAGGAATTGCTTAAATGATTATTTTATTGGGTTAGGGCGAGGGGATTTTAAAGAATAGTTTCAATCACCCCAAAGGAAATGTTACTTATGTTTTGGGTGTGGGCTGACGATGAGCAAGAGAAGAAAAAAAGAAAGAAAAAAAAACAGCTATTTGTTAATTTTTGTTTTTGATAATAGTAGTAATAGATTATGTAATTCACAATAAAAAAATAGGTGCATATTTGTTTATGAATAAACATATACTGATATGCACATTAGTTTAATGCGATTTATTTAAATCTAAAAGTATACGTTGCAATTGTTTTCATTAAACTATTACAACAGCTACTTTTGCGTGATGTTTATTTGTTTTGTTCACACTACAGGAACATGTGGCAAAAGACCGGAGAGTGGGAATAGAAAACCAGTACTCTGGCGGAAAAGTCAGGCTGGCCTCTAAAACTAACTTGTACAGCATTGTCAGCATTGCCCGGTAGGGGCGTCTCATGCAATTAGCAATAAATCAACCCCTACCCAGAGAGGGAAAGCAAGGCCTGAGAGGATGGACCTCCTAGGACTACCCAAGATAGGTCATATACCTCAGTCCGACAGATAAAGGCCATCGAAATGGCCAGTTTCTGTCGGACTGATTGTCGAGAACGTATTCTTGACTGGTATTTAGACGGTACAATCATCAGTCGATTTGGGTCAACTAATGATTTCGAATCTGCTATTCAAGAGTTCGGGTGACATTATTTAATTCTGTCATCGTTTAGAATGTATCAAGACGTCGACACGGATACAAAACTGACAGCTTAGCACTATTTTCATGTTAATTTTTAAAATGTTTTTAATGTTTTTAATCTAACAAAGTTGATTTAGAAAGTTAAGAGAAAAAATCGTGTGTTATATTTTAATGTAATAAAAGGAAAGTCTTATCCAGTGAATTACAGCGTTATTTGCATTTTTTTCAACGTAAATAAACGAAGCCATTTCATTGAATAATCATATCATATCTGTTGATTATCCAATGATAAATAACAGCGAATCTCGGGAAGTATCTGTTACTTAAAGAAGAATCGATGAAATCGATTGAAATTTAAATATTTTTGTAAGGGACACAGACGTTTAAGTTCCGTAATTGGCTGATGATTCGGAATGAAATATTGATTTTTTGGGGACGTAACCGATCACGGTCTTAATTCGAGAATCCGACCGGCTTAATTTTATATATTTATATATATATATATATATATATATATATATATATATATATATATATATATATATATATATATATATATATATCGGTAATTCTTACCAAACAAATTCTAAACCAAATGTATTTAGTACAAACCAACCTTTACTACCGACTTTCTCACGGTTATTGATGGCCGGTAATAAAATGTTTTCTTCAAAAATATATCATTAACAATCAAGCTAAGAAAGAGTTTTCTTTTATCAATAAATCTGTTGAAATTAAATCGAAATTATATTTTCAGTTTCTTCTGTTTTTCCTTATATTCCTCTCAAATTACAACTAAGCCATTTTCCCGAAAATCTTGCTTGTACTAAATTCAAAATGGTAAGTTACTCACCTTTACTCAATAATTTTTCTATATCGTTTGGCGTCATGAACAAGGAGAAGGCGTCCGATGCGAGTTGAGGTGGGGGCGCGCTGAGAACTCCTTCCATAACGAAACAGGTTGCCAAGATAATAAACAGAAATTGGCGAGCCATTTTAGAATCTGAAAACGAGAGTGAAAAACTCATGATGAACGGTAAGAGATTTTGGATCATTTATCTGCAAAAACAAAATATGACAGAAAATGGTAGAAAAGCTGAATTGACTATCTACGTAGAGCAAAGGCTATAAGATCTCTAAATGTAGAGCAAATGAGGTCTTTACATGTGGAATCTGCAAAAGTCATTTTTCCCTAGACTCGAACTTCCGTGATCTGCGGCCTTGGCAACCAAATGTTGGCCATGTTCAAGCCAGCTTATATTTTCTGTGTGAAAACGACTGGTTATTTGTAGATTTTCAAGATAAAGTGAAGCATATTGTTCAAGATGAAGTGGAGCATATTGTTCAAGATAAAGTGAAGCATATTGTTCAAGATAAAGAGAAGCATATTGTTCAAGATAAAGTGAAGCATATTGTTCAAGATAAAGTGAAGCATATTGTTCAAGATGAAGTGAAGCATATTGTTCAAGATAAAGTGAAGCATATTGTTCAAGATAAAGTGAAGCATATTGTTCAAGATAAAGTGAAGCATATTGTTCAAGATAAAGTGAAGCATATTGTTCAAGATGAAGTGAAGCATATTATTCAAGATAAAGGGAAGCATATTGTTCAAGATAAAGTGAAGCATATTGTTCAAGATAAATTGAAGCATGTTGTTCAAGGTAAAGTGAAACATATTGTTCAAGATGAAGTGAAGCATATAGTTCAAGATGAAGTGAAGCATATTGTTCAAGATACTTCATGTCATTTATCACAACAATAGATTTGAACTGAAATTTCAGACTAAAACGATTCAACCGGTTCGGTTTTATTAAAATGAACTTTTTTCTTACTAATAAAGTCCAAAAAGACACAGGAAGATAAGGATTAACGAGATGAATTGATTTTCAGGTGAATGATGAAGAATATCATGAGAAGATTGAAACTGATTAATGGAATGAACGGAATGTGATTACTTATGAGGACAGGTTATGACAACTGGTTGTTGACATTTTATTTGAAGACGAAAATATTTTTTTATGCAGAGAAGCAGTTCAGTGGTAATGTGTTTCACAGATGGGAAATTCTTGGAAAGAAACTTTGTTCATGGAAATTCTTTTTAATATTTGGCATACGGAAGAAGAGGGGGGAATTTCTTTGCAGTTGTTGTAAAATGGCGATTTCTCGCTGTGAATGTCTTAGAAGGAGGAACCAGAGATTGGAGCCTGGTCGAGAACTTTCAATTGAAATAACAAGTTGGTAAAGAAAGACTAGAAACATCTCTTCGGTGAGAAAGGGATGTAAAGAACAGAAGAGATCAACTTTACTAGATTGTGAAGTTGAATTTAGTGATACAATATCAACTATAAATGTTGTTTGTGTCTCTGTCTATCTGCCTGTGGGGGCAATTGAAAAAAAAGACCTATACCAAGACTAAATACAACTATTACCGATAAATTCCATAGTGGTATTAATTTGCATTAGTTTTTGTTTTCTATGAAAAGCAAGGCTCTGTAATAAGATTCAATAGAACTTTTCTCCGGAAAAATGTTGCAAGATATTCAGTGATGATAATTATTACTTGAAAGAAATGATGGGTTTTGAAAATAATTTAAAAAATGAAAAATATTTTCTTTCTCTTTCTTGTGTTTTCTATGTATTCAATTAATATTTGTTTGTATTAAAAAGAAAGAAAACTATTTGCTCGTGATAAATTCAAACTGTACGGGTAATTTTTGTTTAAGCTAAAAGAAATTACATTGTTTTATTTGGACATGAAATTAAATGCCCACAATATAAAACTGCGCTGTGTGATCGTTAGAATAAAAGAAACTCCTTTTTTAAAAAGTCAGTAAAAATTCTTCAATTCTTGTCAACCGAGGAACAAATGAACTTCGAAAAACATTTTTCCGAAACGGGTTAAGTATTTTATTGCTAAAAATAAAACAAGGAAATTAAGTTACGCAAGTTTCATTTCCAATGTCAAATAAAGGAAGGTTATCTACATTTAATTGGCAGAGAATATTTCAAGCAAATCGGATGTTTTTCTAGCAAAGTTTCTGGCAAAGTAAAAAGATATCACTTATAATATGTTGAA
Source organism: Sepiola atlantica (assembly GCA_963556195.1). Taxonomy (NCBI): domain Eukaryota; kingdom Metazoa; phylum Mollusca; class Cephalopoda; order Sepiida; family Sepiolidae; genus Sepiola; species Sepiola atlantica. Next base: position 116,565,261 of record OY744526.1, read on the forward strand.
AGGACAGAAACTTATACGGGTGACGTCTGATAAAATCAAACAAAGAAAAACATTTTGCAATCATCGTCACTTCAAATATCCGAATCAGGAGTCAGAGTTAGTAAAGAAAAGTAGGATTTATAACTTCCATCATCTGAACAAATTATGACTTTCACACAACAATAAAACCTTTTCATTAACACAAAAAGAAAACATAAAAAACAGTTTGTAAATAATAAATATATTTTCTACTCAATAAAATTAAAACAACTTTTTGGGATTTGCGAAAAATAGAAAAAATAAAAAATCTGTAAAATAAAATAACTTACGTGTGTCTGGGAATGTTCGGTGGTGTTCGGAGAAAGTTTGTTGCGGTCGACGAGAAGAGACGATGGCAATGAAGATTGGAATCGTTTGGTGTGTGTCTGATCGCAAGGGTTACCCGCCAGTTTTTATAGGCATCAGGCGGGGCTGCGCAAAAATAGGGCTGGTCCTAAGAAACTGGGATAGGGAGCGCGTAGTAACAGTAGGAAAGAGAGAAAGAGGGAGTTGAAAAATAAATTTGAAATGTAATTGTATACCGGAACTAGAGGAAATTAAAAAGAAAGTTGAAAATAAAATTTGTGTTTGTGTGTGTGAGAGGAAAGGGGGATGGGGAGAGAGAGGGGGAGAGAGGGGAGAGAGAGGGAGGGAGAGAGAGGAGATAAGGAGAGAGAGCGATAGAGAAAGAGAGAGTGGGATGTGTGTGTAAATTTGCACATTGTAACTGAGAACACAGAACCTTGAAAATAAAAGTGAAAAATTGGAGTTGGATGCGGGAAAGGAATAAACCAAACTTCATGACATCAATTAAAATTAAGCATAGATAGATAGATTGATAGAGAAAGACAGTGAAGAATATGAGTGAGAGAGAGGGAAAGATAGTGGGTGATATATATATATATATATATATATATATATATATATATATATATATATATAGAGAGAGAGAGAGAGAGAGAAAATTGGCAGATTGTTGGGAGGCGTAGGCGTAGAAGGTACCTTTAAGTTTTATAACACATCCAAAAAGATTTCGATAACACAACGGCGAGATTTCAACCTAAGACCATTTTTCTCATCTCGTCCATATTTCGAATGTTCAATTGGAGTGAAAGCTTGGTTGTTGGGAGGAGCATGAGTTTTCTATGTGAGGTAATGTTGTAAGTATGGGATATCATTCGATACGGAATTTCGTCTTTCACGCAGCAAAACGTTTACAAACTGTAAGGCGTGTTTCCTCATGAAATAACGATCACTATTTATGGTGTCCTTTTGCCAGTTTTGTATGATCGCTAAAAAAGTCTTTATGATGAAAAATCGATTTGAACAACATTAAATCAATTTTTATTTTATATTTGTTGTTCATTTCTATCTATCTATTTATCTATGTATCTATCTAAACGCCCATCAAGTCTGCCTGTCTGTTTGACTGTCTACGTATCCCTTTGTGGATGTATGCATACATTATCTATATGATAAAGGTGAACGTACGTGTGTTCGATTCGCTTCAATCATCACGTATGCAAATTTATTTTATGAGCAAAGAAGGAAGGCTTAATCTTAATAATGATACTACTACTACTACTACTACTACTACTACAACTAATAATAATAATAATAATAATAATAATAATAATAATAATAATAATAATAATAATAATAATAATAATAATACAGACGAATAACCTATTTACCAACAATGTAGAAAATCCGAACGGCACAACTGAGAGAACAAATCTACCACTCCACTTGGTGGACAATTGTGAACTTCTCTCTGAAAAAAAAAGATGCCAGAAAAGGAAAATAGGGACGCATGACCGCTTATACATAGATCAAAAGATCCTGAAGGAGTAAAAATAACATTTCTATGGCATCGATTGACTACAAGAAATCTTACGACAGTATTCTTCAAGCATGAATAATTAAATGCTTAAAAACGTACACGACAACTGTACATAGTTATTAATCTCATTAAGAAAGCAATGGAAACATGGAGACTAGAACTGACAGCTGGAGGACAACACTTGACTGAGATAAAAATGCAGAGAGGCATTTTCCGAGGAAACTCCTTCTCACCACTACTATATTTATCATAGTCATGATGTCACTCAACTAGATACTCAGGAAATGTGATGCCGAATACAAGTTAACAGACACAGAAAAAATAATAAACCACTTCATGTACATGGACTACCTGAAGCTATTTGCAAAAAGCAAAAAGGAACTGGAACAGCTGATAAATACGACCAGAATCATCAGCCAGGATATTCAAATGGAATTTGGAATGGAAAAGTGTGCACTGCTAGGGATGAAAAGGAGAAAACTGTAGACATTTGAGGACATGGAACTTCCCAACCAAGAAGAGATGAGGGCACTAGGCGGACAGGATAGCTCTAAATATTTGGAAGTTCTAGAAGCAGACACCATCAAATCTACGGAAATGGAAGAGCAGATTGGAAAAAGATTACCTGAGAAGAATCAGGAAACTCTTAGAAACGAAATTATATAGCAGAAACCTAGTAAAAGGAATAAACACTTGGGCAGTATCACCAATAACATACTCTGGACCCTCCATAGGCTGGACTAAAGAAGAACTAAAGAAGAACTCAGGCACCTGAACCAGAAGATCAGAAAATGTATGACCACGGGTAACGCACTACACCCAAAATACGATGCGAACAGACTTTACGTGAAAATAAATTAAGGGGGGGGAGAAGGCTTATCACAGCAAGAGACGCTATACTAATGAACAACTCTTGAAGCGTAACAACCAGAAACAAAAAGACGAGAAAAAAGTCGGAAGAAAAACAGCTATGGGGACGTTTTATAAGAATGACCAGGGAAGAGACCAACAAACATTCCTGAGCATGGCTAAGAAAAGGACACCTGAACAGAGAAACAACATCTCTACTGACAGCGACACAGAACAATGCAATTAAGACTAACTACATAAAAGCTAAAATATATAAAACCTGGGAAAACAGTAAATGTAGAGTATGTGTACAAAAAGACAGAACAGTAAATCACATAATACGTGAATGCAGCAAACTAGCCCAAAAAGAATACAAAAACAGACACGACTGCGTAGTGAAGGCAGTGAACAGGGAACTATGCAAACGAATGCATTTCGAACACCTGAACAAATGGTACAAACATAAACCGAAGACAGTACTGGAAAACGAAAATCACAAAATCTTCTGGGACATGGAGGTGCCAAACAGATAAACTTATAAAAGCAAGGAGATCAGATGTCATAATAATCAGCAATAAAAGAAAAATCCTGTCAAATCGTAGATATTGCCGTTCTAGCAGACAACAGAGTGAAGATCAAGGAAACAGAAAAACTAAGCAAATACACGGAATTTGCCAGAGAATTGTAATGGAATATGGAGCATGAAGAAAGTCATTATAATACTAATAATCGTAGGAGCACTAGGAACAATGCTAAAAGACTAGAAAAAATTGGGAGAAATTGGAATCAAATGGAATAACTGAGACTATACAAAAGACGGCAATGATGAAAACAGCCCCAATCTTAAAGAAAATCCTTGAATGCGGAAACCAACCAGTATAAGCTACGAACGGCAACCAGTCATCTAGAAGTTACAATAGGAAGAAAACAAAACCACAAGAGGAACACCACCATATTGACCCAGAGAAACAGAAACTGCAAGGAATTTTCATAAACTCCCTACCCTCAAAGAAAAAGCCATGGCACCAACCTCGGCTGATACCAAACAAAATAGTCGTTAATGGTCAAGGAGAATTGGAAGATCGAGGAGGGAGAGCACTAACAAGGACCTTTGCTGGAAGAGTGCAGAAATTACTGGGACCTTGGGGAGGCTTATTGTCGCCCAAATCCCAGAGAAAACCGATGGTCGTTACCAGCGAGAATTCAATGGTTAGCGGCTGTTGCGATATCGCAAAATAATTTGCAATGGTTATCAGAAAATAGGTGGAGAGTACTGGAAATTTGAGGAGGTGTGTTGTCAATCAGACTCCAGGGAAAAACACCGGTTATTATCAGTGAGCAATCACTGATGATGACTTGTGTGAGAACTCCTAGGGAGTACAAATAATAATAATAATAATAATAATAATAATAATAATAATAATAATAATAATAATAATAATAACAACAATAACAAAGCAAGGAAAGAATAATCATAATAAATCCCTTGCTACTTCCCCAGACAAAACCGGGTAGCCCTGCTGGTTATTAATGATCATAACAGCACTAATAATATTAATAACTAGCAGAAAGACCCGACGTTGCTCGGGATTGAATGAGGATCACTACGACGTACTTTATTTACTATTCTCATAACACCATATTACCTGCTTTGTTTTTACTGCCCCCCCCCTTCTCGTTTCGCCCCTAATATAGTCGGAAAAGGCTGAAATGTTGGAAAACTCTCTTAATTAATGTTATATACATATGGTTTAAATTTCATTAAAATCGGATATACGTATTTGAAGTTGTAAGGGTGTTCTTTTACAATGGGTCACTTAAAGGTATGAACGCGTAGCTATTCGGCACGTAAAGATTTAGACCACTTCCATTGTCTTCCCCGGGGAAATATGATATAAATTTGATGAAAATAGTATATATTTGAAGTTTAGGGGATTATTCTCTCATAGTTTCCTTAAGGGTGCACTTAGATATTCGGGAGAACTTCCATTGTCTTCCCCGGTAGATTTTACATACAAATACACTTTTAGATTTTACGTAGAGTCTCTAATCTTTACTTCTATAGAGAACACACAAACATCACACATACGTATACACACACATTGAGTTATATATATATATATATATATATATATATATATATATATATATATATATATATATATATATATATATATATATATAAAAGATAGATAACAACAATATAGTAATGGTAATAACAGTAGTGTTGGTTGTTATTCTACTACTAAACCCTACTATATCAATATGTACCTTGTTTTTTGTAACGCAATTTCAGGCTCGCCACCAGAGGGCGTTTTCATATCCGAGTTATCTCTCCTTTGGCACCAGGCGTCGTGGCTATTTGGTGATTATAAATAGCGCTACCCGGCAAAGTGACGTTGCCTCAGCGGCGGTCAAAAATCTCCTCAACTATATGTAAGTATAGAATAAAATCTAAGTGTCCATTAATTAATAAATGTTTAACAACTAACGTCATATATAAAGTAACAATAGATACCAATATTAATAAGGGAGAAAAAAGTATATATAGTAGTTATAGCAATCAGGAACGAAAAAGAGGTCCAGCAGTTTCATGTTTACTAATCGTAAGCATCAAAATAAAATATTGACTCTTATTAGTTTTTGTTCAATACGTTTTTCATTTTATTTTAGAGTGAAACTGATTTATTTCATTGCATTTTGAATAAGTATTTTATTGCATTTTTAATAATATATTACTAATGGAGATTTTGTGTATGTCTGTCTGAAACCGAAACTATATTATTACTTCTATTAATTGTAATATTGTACTGCTATTACTAATGGAGATTCGGTATCTGTCTGTCTGTTTGAAGGACAAAACTATACTATACTTCTATTAATTGTACTAAACTATATTATTAGTTATGATCGCTCTTTTTGTATATCTACTTATCGGCTCCTATATATACCTATTCCAAAACTTCTCCAAACATCACGCGTCTTTACAAATTTACATAATTAATATTCGCCAATATAACCTCATGATTGTTTTTTTTTAGATTTCCAGATGTATTTAAATTATTTTCCTCGATTTTTTGTTTTACATTTTACGCCGTAAAGGGTAAGTTTCGTTTCAAAACTGTTTTATTATTCTGTGTTTTATTTATTAAAATAAAAGATGGGGTGATTTTCTTTCTTTTTTTTGTAGAAAAAAACAAACACATTTTATTGAGCAATTAAGTTAAACAACTAGAAAAAATATGCGACCGGAAGAAGTTGTTTCGATTCTTTTTTTATTATTATCAGATAGTATTGAGATTAAGCTTTACACACGTACGTTTACTTTTATTATATAGAAAATATACATTTTATAAAGGATATAAGTTTTCAAATTTAACATCAAAGCGATTCTTAAAAAGACGAAGTTTAACGGAATGTAAGTTTGCTCAAGATTATCGCGCATGCGTGATACATTTTTGGTCTTTAAATATGTTGTTAATTTAAAAATCGACTCTGTATATCTTTTCTCCGATAAAATGTTAAGTAAAAGGTAATTAAATAAGATTACGGAGGTCTTCATAATTTTCTGCTGGATATGTGTTTCCCGTCTTCCAAACAGCTTTGATCCTACACAGCACCTAGGTTCAGAGGTAGGTATCAGCGGCTCTGATATGAACAATAGACTGACATACATACTTATCATGGCGGAAGTTAACTCGTGACTGAGTACGACCGTTTTATCAATACAAATTGATTTATTGCTGATGAGATCTGAAATATTGGGGCGGGAAGGGGGGGTTCTTGCAAGAGATTTGCAGGTCTTTACACATTGCTTGTATGTTAAACATCCAGTAACAGACCCCCTCGGTGCTGGTCGTGGGTTTAGACGTAAATAACAACGGATCTGATATATACAATAGACATACATACATACATACATACATACATACATACATACATACATACATACATACATACATACATACATACATACATGCATGCATGCATGCATACATACATACATACATAGTGGAAGTCAACTCGGGACTGAGTACGACCATTTCATCAATTCAAACCCCTATTATTTTATGGTTGATGAGATCTTAAATGGCTTTTGAAACCTGCAAGAGACTAACATGTCTTTTCACATTGCTTGCATGTAAAACAACTAGTCGCAGAACGCCCCTCCACACACACACACACACACACACACACACACACACACACACACACACACACACACACACATATATACACACACATACACACATCTGGTAGTATCTGGTGATTCCGCTGGTTTATCGGCATATAATCTGGCAGACCGCACACGTCTGATCGTTGGAGATTTCATATAAGTAAATGACATCTCGGCGACTGCTTTTTTGGATTAAGTAGACCAGCTCTTGAAAACCAGATGCGAGCATATTTACCACGTGTAAGAATTCCCTGAGAACAGCGCTCTTGGAGACGATTTGTGTCAACCATATATCTACCTGTGTTTGCTTCTGCTGTTCGTTATCTATTCTATTTCTTCCAAAAGCTTTACGATCCTTAGCAATTAGGGTACTCCTCGCCTACCGATCCGATGCAAATACCTCCTACGTGTCTATCACTAAGTTTATCTTCAGGGTGTTCTTATAACGCGTCCCCTCTTGTTAATTCACCATACATAACTTGCTTAAAATGCGTGAATCATTAAATCTAACTAGATATCAAAGTCATCTAAGTTGGTTCTTCATAATTATGGACTAAATGATGGCAGATTAATCAGCTGCATCAGACATGATTGTTATGAGACATTTAAAAGGTTACGCAGCCAACGCTAGCGAAAGTTCTAAATAGGTTAGACGGGTCTGGAGAAGATTGCCCATGTCTCACAGCCGTATGGCATGATTTTTAACAAGCACACATGATACACAGCTATTTTTGTTGCCGCCTTTATATCTGAATCTGACCAGAACTTTGGCTCAAGTCTACCAAATTCTATCACATGTCTTCCAGTGGCTATATGATATCTCTTTGTCAATGTGCTGAATCTAGTGTGCTACTAATGTAAGGGAATGCATTCACAACCCCAACTCGTGTGTCCTTGAAAAAAATGTATTGCCATCTCTACACAATCGGCTGTGTTCTTGTATTCTTTATTGGGATAATTATTATGTGATTTACTGTTTCGTTTCTTTGTCCACAGAGTATGCGTTCGCTGTTTTCCTGAGTTTTGTCCATCTTAGCTTTGGTATAGTTAGTCCTAATCGCATTGTTCTGTACGGCTATTAGTAGTGGTTCTGTTTCTCTGTTTAGGTGTCCTTTTCGTAGCCATGTTCAGCTGAATAATTATAGATGTCATGTTCGCCTAGTGTTCTAATCTCCCTTTTGGTTGGGCAGTTCCATACCCCAACTGTCTCAAATTTTCCTCTTCTCATGTCTTGCACTGCACACTTTTCCATTCCAAATTCCATTTGAATGTTCTGTCGGAAGATTCTGGTCGTGTTTATTAGTATTTTCATGCCCATTTTGCTTTTTGCAAATAGCTTCAAGTCGTCCATATACATGAGGTGGTTTATTCTTTGTTCTGTATCTGTAAACTTGTATCCAGTATCACATTCCCTGAGTATGTTGTTGATTGGCATCATGGCTATAATAAACAGCAGTGGTTATAGAGAATATGTATTCTTATATAAGTTAGGTATTGTCCTCCAGCTGTCAGTTCCAGTCTCCATGTTCCCACTATTATTATTATAATTCTTATTATTATTCTTATTATTATTCTTCTTCTTCTTCTTATTATTATTATTATTATTATTATTATTATTATTATTGTATAGAAATATTGTTCAATGATATTCTTATACTAGCAGTGCCCGTGTCCCCGATTTGCCCAAGGGAAATATGGCATAAAGTAAGAACAATTAAGTAAGAGAAAATCACCTCCCACAAATATTTTAAAATAAGTGTTTACTCTGTTGTTTAGAAGGAACTAAAATCGACTTTTCTTATTTATTTTATGGGGTGGGTATAGGTTCCTTCACCTATAGTTTTAATAAGGTCTAAGCCCCTCCCTATTTTAAAATAAGTATTTACTAACTTGGTAAAAGTGCTGAATAGTTAACATTCGAGAAATTGTTAAAAAAAAAATGACTTATACCAAATTCGGTTTATTCGTAAGAATAAAATCCTGAAAATTTATAAGCGATTTTTTTGGTTTAGCGAAAAGGAAACTTAATTAGCAGTTCTGTGTTTTGTTTTATTTTTTAAGTTTAGATTTTAAGGGGTGGGATCAATTTCCTATATAAATTTAACGTCAAATCAGCACCCACTTCCTGTCCAGCTAGCGGTAAATCAAGACGTATAACCGAATGGTTTCTCAATTTTGGGAGGGAAAAATTTGGTTGGGGCCATTATATAGTTTTTTTACTCATTTAATTTAGATTTTTTCTGTTTTAAATATGAATGGGGAAGGGGTATTTTTATGTTTTATGTTTTCTTGTGGGGGACTTTTTATTCTTAAATTAGCAACTACTTGCCAATAAAAATAAATTGACTATGATGGAAAATACTCGTGTTTGGCTAAGTGAAAGTGACGATAACTAACGTTAACGAACTTCACCGATCAATCTACACAATACAAACCGAAGTGGGTTCTTTTCATTTTTACCCTAATCCTAAACTAACCTAACCCTAAACTAACCCCAAACTTAGTTTTAGTTTTATTTGCAAAGTCGGTTTAGTTCGGTTCGTATTGTGTAAAAATATATAAAAATATGATAATGCTAATTGCAAATTACAGAATATAACTTTGTAAGAAATTGTTTTAAAAATCTGTTTGGGAATTATTATATTTATATACACCATAACAAAATAGTATGTTGTACAATGGAATGAAATAAGCATAAACCGTTTTAATGTTAATATAGTTAGAATAAGTTGATAAAATTTCGCATTTATTTACTTTGATAACAGTAAAAGCATAAATTATGGCAAGTTTCATTGTCCACTTAACACGCCGTTGAAAGGATGACTTAATTCAAAAAACTTACACTCAATAATTCAGCGCAATTTTAAATTCTTTCTTTTGCTGCTGGGTAAAAGGCGTTCTGTAATAATTATACATCTTTCTTAAGAATGTAAAAATGTAAAGATTTATGTAAATAATTTGCTCAAAATTTTTTTATATATATATATATTCTTTTCTAATTGACTGGTATTAATTTGAATTCGGGCATTGACTCTAACTTATCAAAAATATTACTCAACTTGAACTTGTAGCAAGGGGTGTCTATTGATAATAGAGTCGGTCCCGTAGTTGTCTTTGGGCGAAGATAGCATAAAGCAGCAGCAGCCGCAGCAGCAGTACGGTCGGAAGCAAACTCAGCAGCGATACATGAAGGACCGAATTTTTAAATACTGACAATAATCCAAGTAAAAAATATCTCATTACGTATTGGCAGATATATTTTAATGCCCATATTGAGGACCCCTACTAATATTTACTGAACTCCTTTCAGGATTTGACTAATCTGAATTTCGATATAAATCAGCCTGCTTACTTAACGATACATTTCATTGAGACTACGGCTGTTCCTGTTTTTTTTTTGTTTTTTTCACGCTCTCGTCATCTCTCTCCGAAGAAGTTAAGGGCGGCAAAAATCAAATTCAATCACTTGCTTCTGCGAGGGATTATTTGTTCCTCATCTAGCCCTTTGGCCTCTCCTTTGCATATGGTTCCGAAGCGTTCAGAGGATTGGCGTCCTACCGAAGATTTCCGTCGTTTGAACACAATTATTGTTCCTGATCACTATCCTTTTGATTATATTCCGAAGACGGCTGTAACTACTTCCTTCGAAGTTTTCCGACTTTTTAACAATGCGTTTCCATTTACATAATGCAGCTCTGTACTTTTCAACGTTTTATGGACGAAGTAGTTCGTGACTTAGATTTCGGATACAATTATATTGAAGATATTTTAATAGTTAGCTCTTCGCCTGAGGAACATTTGGTACATTTACGTCATGTCTTTGAACGTTTGCAGCGGTACCACGTCCAGATGAACCCTGTCAAATGTAATTTTGGTGCTACAACTCTCGGTCTCTTGGTTCTTGTCATTCGCGCAAAAGGAATTTCACCTCTTCCTGAAAAAAGCTAAAGCTCTACAGGATTTACGACACCAACTTCTCTTCGCTAATTGAGATAATTTTGAGGCCTATTGAATTATTATATATGTTTCATGTCGCACTGCGCTAATATCCTTTCTCTTTTAACTACATTTTAAAAAAACAGCAGAAAAAATAATGGAGCTATTGTATTAAATGACTGAAAGCCTTTAACGAGACAAAGAAGCTTGCAAATAGATATTTGCTGTCAAACCGATCTATGCTTGATTTTCCTATGTTGTAAATGCATCTTATTCTGCAGTTGGTGCTTTTTAAAACAGCATCACCAGCAGCAATTCAACCATCGTTTTACTTTTTTCGTCAATTAACGCCTGCTAAGACACTATATAGTACTTTTGAACGTGAACTTCTATTTACCTAGCGATTAAACATTTTCACCAAACACCAGAGGGTCGTGAATTTGGAATTTACTCGCACTATTGTCTCCTTCCGTTCGCGCTACGTGCTAAGCCGGAAAAATATTCTCCTCGTGAAATTCGACATTTAGATTTCATTTCTCAGTTCTTCAGCAACATACGGGACATATCAGGTTCACAAAATACTGCTACACATTGACTGTCTCGTCTTCCCATCTATTTCTTCTCCTGGTGACATAAACCTTTGTTAAATGGCTCTAGACTAGACATTGTTGGATATTTCGAATCTTTCAGCACCAGAATTTGCTATTTGCAAATCTCAGTACGTTCTAATCCCTACAGCGGATAAACAAACCTGTGCGAGACTTCTATGAATTCACCTTGTCTTTTCATTCCTGAGATCACTACGGAATTATTGTCACAATGAAACTTACTTTAGCTAGATTATTCTGGCCGGATATGAAATGTGACATTATTTCTGGGCCAGTTCCTGTTTATCCTGCCAGAAATCGAAAGTGCACAAGAATATTCAAGCCCCTCTCAGAACTTTCAGTGCTCCTGATGCACGGTTTAACCATATCTACATTGACCTAATTGGACTTTGGCGTATCACCCATAGTAACTCTTACTGTTAACTTGTAGTGATCGTTTTTGTCGTTGGCCTGAAGCCATTCCTGTTAGCGATATTCCTGCTGAAACTGTGTCGCGAGCCTGAAATGCGGGGTAGATTTCGCGTTATGGTGTCCCTGCAACAATTACCACTCATCGTGGTAGATAATTCGAATCCCACTTATTTCAAGAACTATGCAAAACTCTAGATCCATAACGAACATGGACCACCAGTTATGATGCAATTTTCAATGGAATAATTGAGTGCTTTCATAGTTAATTGAAATCTGCTTCACATGCAGCTCCTGATCCTCAACGATGGGTTGAGAATGTACCTTTTGTTCTTATTGACTGGCGTGAATTTAGAATATTCCCATTATCATTGCCTGGCCAAATGTTGATCCCCAACTGATACCTTTGTGATCTGCGCGGATCAATACATAGATAGACTCAGATGCTATTTTAATATTTTACTATTTTAATATTTCACTATTTTAATATTTTAATTTCGATATTTTAATTTTAATATTTTAATTTTTAATATTTTAATATTTTTTTATATGTTTAATATTTAATATTTTAATATTTAATATTTTAATTTTTTAATTTTTAAATATTTTAATATTTAATATTTTAATTTCAATATTTTAATTTTAATATTTTAATATTTTAATATTTTAATTCTTTCTCATTGGCTGTCATGAATTTAGAATATTCCCCAGCAGAATGGTTTATGAAATTCCATTATCATTGCTTGGCCAAATGTTGATCTATGCGGATCAGATGCTATTTAATAGTTATCCGTGAATTAACTCTCAGCAACAATGTATTAAATCAGCAGTCCTTAAAGACATTGTGTCAGCAGTTCCTAAAGACATTGTTTGATGGGCTTTTGTATTTCTACGGAAAGACTTGCACGAACGGATAAATTTGTCACGTAGGTGTACGATAGAGACTTATCTGTCGATAGTTTGAAACGAGCCTTTTTGGACACCGACACCAAGAGTCCGATATTTCCTCCACACTCAATCTTCCAGAGCCTACTGAGATTATACGTCCAGAGACACTCTAACCTGGTCTTCCGATACACATCATCACTACACGCTCATGTCGATTGTGCTAGAAAATACTGCAAGCCGGTCTATATCTGATATATTATATTAAGAGTATAACACTTTAAATTGAAAATGTCATTCTGCTATTTAATTTAATGTTACCCTTTTTTGTCTTTTTGCATTTCCATTTTCAGCAAAACGCAGACATTTTTACGAATTGGACATTAATTTTCTTCTTATTGAAAGTTTCATGTTTGTTTATATTTATTCTTTTAAAACTGCAAGTATAAATAGAACATATCATTGTCTACTGGCTATAAGCCAAATCAGAGGATAATGCATCAATTACATGTTGATGAACTATTTTCCGTCCGTGTAAGCTTATGTTTTCATACAGTGTGATTGGTCTATTATCCAATGAAAATATTTTGCGTGGGATGTACTTTCGCTGAACTATTTGCATAGTTGTTCCCGATTTCTATTCAGTTAGGTTCAATATTTCAAAGCACGCAAGTGTGCGACGCGCTCGTCTAAACTGACGAGCACCATGGAATCGTTTCCTTTAGTTTTGAGGTCATATATTTTCATAAGATCTTTCTATTGTTGGTGGAATGAAGATGTGCGAAACAAACCCTATATAAATCACGTAAGCAGTTTTTTTAATCATTTGTTATTAGACATATATCTCTTATCTACAAGTCTGTGTCATGCAGAAACCGCAATAAAAATGAATTACTCGTGCAAATTGAGGGTTCCGAAAATAGTGCCGATTATTGAAATGATTTTTAAATACAATCATACGGACGATTATTTTGAAGCCATTAACAAATACAAATATTGGCTTTCTAACATTTGTGCTGAAGTTTCTGCAAATTGCAAGACGAATGCAACAGAATAAAATATCCAAAACAGATAAATACATCAATGAGTGTCATCGCAATTTATAGCATTTTTGTACGGACTTTTTCAGGTCGAAAACAAGAAAAGAAAACACAAGTTCGAAATGATGTAAATTTGAATTTATTATAACAAATACTTTTGTAGGCTGAAAAATAAACAAAAAATTAATAACAAATAAAAAAGAAAAATGTTGAACAAATTCTGCCATTTTTTAATTATTCTAATTTTCTTGATTGCAATAAAAAGAAATCTTGCATAAATAAAATAATTCAGATCCCCCTAATTACAAAAAACTGTAAAAACTCAATAAGCGTATGTTAACTGATTTTGAATTCTATCGGACAAAGAAAACGAAATCTTTCATCAAAGTCGTTCAATAATAATAAATTAAATAATCCAGTTCCAGAGACTCACAGAATTGAACGTTAACAATTTTTAATTTTTCGGAATGTAAACGAAGAGAATCATAAAAATAATAAATATTTTGAAAATCACAGACGAAATGAAAGTTTGAAATGTCCAAATGTGTTCGAATGAATGAATTTGTTTTATCTGACAATGGCGCGTAATTGTTTCTTTGTTTTCTTTTGTTATGGCGACAAAGTCGTATGAACTGAAAATTACAAAAAGACAAAACGCAATGCAATGGAGTTGAAACAGAAGTTTAAAACTGCGTTCACAACTTAGTGCACTTATTGGGGATAATTTTCATCCAATCATCTTAGGTTTTAAGAAGTGAATCTTGACAGAATTGGAACATTCCAGGGAGAGTTTTTAAAAGTAATTTCAAAACAAAAGAAGAGGTTCATGTGTTGTTTCTTAAATGTATTTTGGGATAAGTTAAAAATGGTTAAAAGAAAAGCCATTGAACACAACGGATGGAATTTTAAGTAGAGACTGGTCAGTTCTTGTGACGTCATTGGTTCAGTAGATTCACAGCGATAAATAAAATGACCGATTTCCGAATGAGATAATTTATGCCCGGGCCGGATTATAAGGCGTGGTTGTTTTTTTGCTGAGAATGACGTAAAAAGATGAGAGGCTGCGTTTTCGGCGTCGAATCATCTTGAAAACATTTTGCAATTCTCCAGTCGCTAAAAATGAAAATTAAAAAAAACAGATAATTTATTAGGGAATTTATTTTTCCAGTGTATTTTTTAATATTCTGTATTTCTTTTAACACATGAATATATATTTCTAAATCTAGTGATAATTCCTACTAAGAAAATTGTCAACAAATGTGTTTATGCGATGAATGATAAACTTCAAAAGCTTCCCTGCAGATTTTCCCGCTGTTGTTGAAAAACTATAAAAGAGAAGTATGTAATTTTCATGACAGAACAATTGTAAAATTATTTTATTATTACAAAAACGATGGTCTTATTAAACATATCGCATTATGAGTACCAATAATAAAGAGTTTTTTATCAATAAATTTGTTGAAATTAATTTGAAAATCTGTTTTTATTTTCTTCTGTTTTTTCTTCACAATTTCCCCACATTTCAACTAAGCCATTTCCATGTAAATCTTGCTCGTGCTAAATTCAAAATTTTATGTGTACAGTTATATATATATATATATATATATATATATATATATATATATATATATATATATATATATATATATATATATATATATACACACACATGTTTGGAGGTACTAAATTTATATATGCTTTTGAAAATGATTCGCAGAAAACTCTCTAGAGCTCTTTCGGTTATCATCTCGTCAGGAAAAACCGATAGTATAAGCAATCAAATATATTAACGAAAATGAAGAGATAAGAGATGAAATTGAAGGGTGGAAATTGAAGGGTGGAAATTGAAGTGCAGCGAATACTAAAACGCGATGAAAATTAATTTATTTATAGTCGTTTAAAACAGCACAGTGTGGGATAAAAAAAAACTGGAGTAGGGTCAATATATATATATATATATATATATATATATATATATATATATATATATAGGTAATTCCGACCGGACTAATTCTAAACCAAATGTATTTAGTACAAACAAGCTCTTTCTCCCGGCATTCTCGCGGTTATGAATGACCGGTGATAGCAAGAACATAAACTGACCGAAAAAAGAATTGAACAATTTTGAAATTATTTCATTATAAAAGAAATGTTTTTTCCTAAATTACAACTAAGCTATTTGTAAATCTTGCTCATGCCAAATTCAAAATGTTAAGTCACTCACCTTTACTTAATTTTTCCATATCGTTTGGCGTCATGAACAAAGATAGACCATCCGGGATAAGCTGAGATGGAGGCGCGCTGAGAACTTCTTCCATAATTAAACAGGTAGCCAAGATAAGAAACAGAAGTTGACGAGCCATTTTAGAATCTGAAAACAAAACGGCATTAATTGATCATTGGCGGTGAGAGATTTTTAAAAGTTCAATCATTCATCTGAAACACTATCATGCTATAAAAAGATAATTATGGTAGTAATGGCAGAAAATATCATGGTAAAGCATATGAAGAGAAGTATGTAAATGTAGATCAAACAAGAAGCCCTTTAAATATAGCATTTGAAAAGGTTGTTTCTTGCCCTAGATACGACCTGCAGTGCTACGTTGTCATAGCAACCAAAGGTTGGCCACGTTCAGACTAATGCATGTGTTCCAGCGAAAACTAATGCTTGGGGTACGATGAAGTGAAAAGGATTGTTCAAAATACTTAATGTAAATTATCATTTCGAAATGTAATTTTGGGATTGGAACTGATTGAACTGTCAAATTTTATAAAACGAAACTATTTTCATAACAAAATATCTTCTTCTAATATATAAAATTAGTCGGTCGGATTCGCGAAGTTAGACCGTTATAGCATTGCATCTGACAAATCGATATTTGATTATGAATAGTTATTTTTTCTTGCGGTGTGTGGCACAAAGTTTTTAAAACACTAACATGTAATCCCAATAAATTCCTTTCAGAGAATTATTTATCCTGCTTGGAATATTTTTCAGAAGGAAGCCGTCTTTATTTTCAGCAGCAAATGTCAATTACAATGGCCGCAATCTTTATTATTAGCAGCAAATGGTATCTATTTATACGTTTATTATTAATACATATGATTTTTTAAAAAATGTTATAAATACTACACAATAAAACTAACAAAAACACTTGTGTAGTTTTTTATACACGTGAGCTTTTGCAATTGACTTAACATTCCGACAGAGAGATAGAGATTGAGACAGAAAATAAATACTTATCTTTCATTAAATATGTCCCCAAAACAATAAATAACGATTACAAACAAAGCAGCCACGATTTGTATTAATAATTGCCGTTACAGAAAAAGTAGACATTTTCTACAGATACACCGGTTGTCAATCACATTTCGACTTTTATTTGTATCTACATCTTCAAACGTTGGATTAATATTTATTGGAAGCGTAAAACTTACATTTGACGATTATCATTTTATATATTTTAACAATGCAATACCTAGATATGTTATATGATCTATTTTCTTTCACCCAATTTTTCATAATTTATTTACTGTCTTTTTGCAGTACTAAAAATACATTTTGCTGTTAAGCTAAACTTCCGTTATACATTGAAAACGTACAGTGAGGAAAAGAAAAAGAGACACAGAGAGAGAGAGAGAGAGAGAGAGAGAGAGAGAGAGAGAGAGAGAGAGAATGTGAGTGAAAAAAGTTTTCAAAACACAAACATGTAATCCCAATAAATTCCTTTCAGAGAATTATTTATCCTGCTTGGAATATTTTTCAGAAGGAAGCCGTCTTTATTTTCAGCAGAGAATGTCTATTACAATGGCCGCCATCTATTATTAGCAGCAAATGGTATCTATTAATACATTTATTATTAATACATATGATGTAAAAAAAAATGTTATAAATACTACACAATAAAACTAACAGAAACACTTGTGTAGTTTCTTATACACGTGAGCTTTTGCAATTTACTTAACATTCCGACAGAGAGAGAGAGAGAGAGAGAGAGAGAGAGAGAGAGACAGAAAATAAATACTTATCTTTCATTAAAAATATCCCCAAAACAATAAATAACGATTACAAACAAAGCAGCTTCGATTTGTATTAACAATTGACGTTAGAAAAAAATAGACATTTTCTAGATACACCGGTTGTCAATCACATTTCAACTTTTATTTGTATCTACATCTTCAAACGTTGGATTAATATTTATTGGAAGCGTAAAACTTACATTTGACGATTATCATTTTGTATATTTTAACAATGCAATTCTTAGATATGTTATATGATCTATTTTCTTTCACCCGATTTTTTGATAATTTATTTACTGTCTTTTTGCACTACTAAAAATAAATGTTTCCGGTATACATTGAAAACGTATTCGTACTTGAGTTTATTTGTACTTGAGACTTCTGAGTAGATAAATAGATACGTACAGTGAGGAAAAGAAAAAGAGATACACAGAGAGAGAATGTGAGTGAAAAAAACGATAACTTAGCCGCTACATGTAATACTTTGGCATTGAAAACGTCAATAATGGTGTGATACGTTTTGACGTTTCTCGGTTTTACATATTCTTATTATAAAAGTCTGACACTTTAAACTTTCCGCCTCATTTAATTTGACGCCATTGTTAGTAAATTATCAACTGATATGTTAGGCTCTTCATATCTCGTTATTCTTCTTTCGTTAAATCTTGTTTTGTGTGAATAAAAAAAAAACTCCCATTTTACTTTATTTTCAATTTTGACATTAACATTATTAAAATAGTTTTCGTTTCTTGGGAAATCAAATTTTATAACTTGTCCGCTAGCTATTACAAAAAGTACCAAACAAAAATTAACCATTAACTAGACAAAAATTAAATAAATTACACCCGGTCCAGGCCGGATAAATAAAACTAGCCAATTATAAATATGTGTGGTATTTTAATCTTTCTGTCTTGAGATACAATTGGAAATGAAGTCCTATGCCAAGATCCAACGTCTAATGGTAGTATAAATTAAGTCGTTTTACAAAGTTGTCTTCTTTCTTCATCTGTATTACAATCTTCACGATGGGCATGAGCAAGGTCACACGAGATGCTTAATCAATCGCTATTCCACCGTTGAAGGTCAACCATCCGTGGACCTGAGTGCTCAGTCAAGTCTCTTTGATTTTGTCGCCCATGTTCTGTGCTGCTCATCGATACGTTTGCGCCATCTAAACAGAAAGATGAGGAGGATTACATCGGACGTTAATTCCGTTTCTTAGTAACAAGCTGCATGCCTGAACCATCGAAGACGTCACTGCAATAAAGACCTCAGGTTGAGATGTTGGCCGAGAACAACAGTTAGGACACGGTTGGCCTACCGGCAATTCAGAAGGTGGCGAAAGGAGTAATTGCCAACTTCCACTCATTCGCCATACCTCGCAGTCATGGAGGAAGATCGACCAGACGATAGAGAGATTGATAGACACGCCTCCTGGTTGATATTTAGATCTCTCGATGCCGCCACAAGGATCGTCAGAGGCGCACATCTAACGGGCCCAACTCAACAATCGATCTTTACCGCGTCGTGCCCAGACGGAACAACAGTGGACACGATATACACGCATGACTCCACGTCTTCAAAAACAGCGTAATTCAGAGATACCTGCTTCCAGACCTTTGGAAAGGCCTTCGTCTTCGATGTATTGATGTGCATTTCCATGCAAAGCGCCGCCAACTGCAGCCCGTCCAATGTAACTTCCACCTCGTCTCGCCATGGTTGAATTCAGCAATACGATGTCGTCAGCATAAACAAAGTTCGACATCCTCACGTTCTGTTCAACTGTCAACCCCTGATAGTCATGGAGAGCGTGATCAAGTATGTTGTCGTTTGTGCACTTGAAGAGAGTTGGGAATAGCGCACATCCCTATAGAACATCGGTCTTCACTTCGAAAGTCTTCATTTCGTCTAGATAGCTGTCCTGGAAACGCAGAGTGCCTCTGCTAATTAACTAAAAAGATGAAGACAAAAATCTTTTAAATAGTTCCTTAGTGGGAAAAAGTTATGGTATTTGTTTGGTGGGGGGGCTTTTTCTCCTTTGTGTGTTATCCATATATTTATTCTATATTCTTTTGTATTCAAAGAAAGAAAATATTTCCTAGAAAAGAAACTATTTAAATTTAAATTGGACGAAGCTAATTACGGGTTTAAACAAAAGGAGCACATACCAATCTATGGCACTTAAAGTGACAAGATAGACAACCACTGACCAACCAATGAGTTTCTTATAAATTCCAATAATACTTCTTGGTATAATCGAATCACGGGTCGAAGTTGGGAAAGAAAGTTGAGATTTATAAATTCCATCACCTCAGCAAAGTATGAATTTTAATCAATAATAAAATCTGTTCATTTCAAACAAGATATGAAAAAAAACATACCAACAAGAGTTTGTAAATGATAAATATGTTTTCGGCTGAAAATATCATATTCCAACTGTAAAAATAAAATTTTAAAATCATTTTTGGATTAGCGAAATATAGCAAAACTGAAAAATCTTAGAAATAAAATAACTTACGTTTGTCTTTGAATATTTGTTGGTTTTCAGAGAAATGTTGTTGCAGTCGGTGAGAAGAGACGATGGTAATGAAGATTGGAATCGTTTGGTGTGTGTCTGATCGCAACGGTTTTTATAGCCGTCAGGCGGGTCTGCGCAATAATATAGGCTGGTCCTAAGAAGCTGTTAAAAAGCTGCAATATCAGGAGAGAGATAGGGGTGCAAGAGTGTGAGGGGTGCGAGAGAGAAGTACAGTTTACAAAGAAATTTGAAACGTAATTGTCAACCGGAACCAAAGAGAAAAAAAATTAAAATAAAATGTGTTTACGTATGCGTGCGTTTGAGAGAAAGAGAGAAAGAGAAGAAGAACACAAAATCTTTAATAAAAACTTAAGAGATGGAGATGTTTGCTGGGGCGGCCTTAAGCTAACTTCATGACGACAATCAAAACTAAAAATAGAAGAGAGAGAAAAAGAGAGAGGGGGGAGAAGGAGGTTTGGAAAATCAACGGCAAGTTTTCGATGTCGCGACATTTTTTCCCATCTCGTCTATACTGAGTCTTCGATTGTGGGTGGGAGTTTGGTTGGTAAGAGTAAGAGGGGAGTTACAGGGAGTATTGCGTTGGCAAAAATATGTTAGATATTTTATAATTCGTTTTTCTGCTTAGTTTAAATTTGTATTCAAATGTATAAAGACGTTAAAGATATTATTAATACACTTGTGACGATCGGATGTACCGTGAAACTGAAGCTAAAGTTTAAGATAAGACACATCTATTATTGTTATAACCCTCAATCTAAAAGGATATATTGATCAATTTACGTGTGCTAGGTCGGCTGTCTTTATTTGCCCACGATTTTTAGAAGTTTCATTTTATGTTTACTATACTAATAACATTATTAGACCACTTTCAATGTGTATGTAAGTGTGTTTGTTTATTTTTCTCGCGTCTACGTAACGTACACATATTTTTTCATTTATTATTAATCGAATATTTATTAAAATAAAAAATACAATAGCGTTATCTCAAACGAACTTCTTCAAAATCCTATTTTAAAAATAAATAATTCCGAAAAATATTTTGTTCACTTCCGGTATTTAAAACCGTTGAGATGTTAAAGAAATCTTTGCGATTTCATCAATTGTTCATCGTCTGCTTATTTACACCGTACTAATTGGGAGTTTTGAAAATGTTATTTTCCACTCGCACATAAAACTTATTTATTAAAATCTTAAAAAATTGTTTTCAAACACCTTGTAAGTAATTTCTTTCTTCAACTTTTTTCATTAAATGGTTTTACGATTTTTATAACTGAACAACAAATAATTTAAAATTTCAGAACTATAGATTAAAAATATTATTTGTTTGCTTTAAGTAATTAATCAACTTAAACAAAACAAAAATGTTATTATTATTATTATTATTATTATTATTATTATTATTATTATTATTATTATTATTATTATTATTATTATTATTATCATTATTATTATTATTATTATTATTAATAATATTATTATTATTATTATTATTATTATTATTATTATTATTATTATTATTATTTATTAATTCAGTATATATCTCCATTGCGACAAAAAAATTAATCGTAAAAAAAGTCTGCAATTTCAATCGTTTGTTTATAGTTGAAACAAGAATGAATAAGTTCGTGATCCTTCAAACTTTGGAGAGAATTTAGAGACATTTAAACTGTCGAATAGAAAATAATTTCTGTCCTTAAAAATTTTAGAAAAAACTCCTGTTTTAAAAGATTGGAAGTTTGAAAGGTTTGGAACTATTTACATCGAATAAATTTACAAATAGAGATTTAAAAAACATTACATCGATAAAATTAAAATATACTTAAGCAACGCAAGCATGTGTTTCATTCTTCAAAGGATTCCTCTGGCTAATTTCGCGGATTTTCATTCTACAATCTCTTAATCAGAAAATTGGGCTTACATTAACTTCCAACCAATTAAAGCTACTAATTTCATTTTCCTATTTATTCCATAACAACAAATAAGATTTCCATTAAGGTTTGAATGCGCTTGATTTTTTTAAGTAAGTGAAACAAATAAAAGTTCACCCTAGCAAAAAATTTATTAAACGTCCAAGCGAAGTAGTTTTCAAACTATAGACATAGAATACACTTTACCTTAGGATAGCTACTAAAAAGAATCCCACTTAAAAAATGAAGTGTATCTAAACTTTTAATAAATGTTTTAAAATGTAAATCTGCTGTTAGAACTAAATAAAAAGAAAACAGATGAAAAAAAGTAAAAAGATTTAAACGGAGTAATAATGAAGTATTTAAATCTGATATATCAGTGCGCAGCTCCCAATTTATGGTGACCCCCTAAACTTGCACCCTTATACTCAGTAGCCCTTTACGTCTAAGTCATCACAGCTAAACCGGATCAATCTTCATTTCCGCTATTTCACACTCCCCTCCAATCTGGTGTCATCTTGTTCCTATTTATTTGCCTCCCCGCGAGGGTAGAGTTAAACACAAGGTCGGTTTTTAATGTGCGGAAAATGAAACTCCCCCAAAAAGGCACCCTGGACTGGAACAAAAATATAAATTTTCCCAGAAAAAATTTCTCCTACAGTGACAGAGGAGAGAAAAAAATGAAGTCTAGTATCAGAACATATAC